>SNQJ01S0197047.1:0-11746 GCA_010110895.2 Picea sitchensis
CTTGTGTTTGACCAAAATTGGGACTATAGTCTTCCTTGCACAATTTCTAACCAAAAATGAAGGGCTCAACACCTCCTCTCATAAGGTTATTCTTGTTCAAAATTGGTGAAACATTCTTGCTAGGGTTAGTATCCTAAATCCCTAAAGTTTTAGAACTTTAGGATTTTAACCCTAGACATTTTTTTTTAACCCTAGACGTTTAATTTTAACATAGTTGAAACATTAAGAAGGGAGAAAAGATTGTTAGAACCCAAAATGTGCTTGCACTTTAGCAATCCTTCTCTTTAAGGTTTAAACCTTAATGCCCTAATGTGCTAGCACCTTAGAGTTTAAACCCTACCTCTTGGTTTCTACTAGTTTAATCTTCACATATTGTTGCATTTCCTGTTATAAAGATGCCATAGCCTTAAGGCACTGGTTTCATAGCTCTCTTGTGGTGAAATTGACCAACAAACACTCTCTTTCAGGCTCTCTACTAACATTACTAACACTAACACTTGCAAACTTGCCGAATAACTTGTTGTCGTTAATAAAGTTTGCTACAAACACATGATAACTCTTTAATTTGTTGCATACATTCATTTTTTGGTGGCCTAACTCATTCAAAAATTGCATTTAACAATTGGTTACTACTCTAGTGGATTGATGTTAAGTTTTCCTTGTCAATTGTTGCATTTCTTCTCAATAATTGTTGCTACTGTTATAATTTTTTTTACTATTGTTGTACTACTATTCATTGTTACAAATTCATAACATCCATAACAACTTCTCATGTCTACTGTCCCTAAGACATATTTATTTCTTGTTTACACTTGGAAATAATCATATATATGCTATAAAGTGTTCTTTTTCTAGATAGGTACTCAAACAACCTTATACCTCTTATTTTCCTTGACCTAGACCTAATATTTCGGTGATCAAGAGAGGGGGCAATAGGCTTGGATAATACACTTTCTACTTTTATCCCTTGAGGTCACCAGTGAAGCTTTCCTTGTGGTGGACCTCATCCATCACTAAAACTAGGGAAGTTATTACTAAGGTGACAATGGTAGGATCTTCCATAGTTACACGAGATTTGTGAAACTTGTGGTGGGCTTTGCACAAGTACAAATCCTGCGATAATATTTTGGCACTGTTGTTGGGGATGATTGAGTCATTCTCCTCAACGACATATATTTGGTAAGATTTATCATGA
Source organism: Picea sitchensis (assembly GCA_010110895.2). Taxonomy (NCBI): domain Eukaryota; kingdom Viridiplantae; phylum Streptophyta; class Pinopsida; order Pinales; family Pinaceae; genus Picea; species Picea sitchensis. The sequence goes on from SNQJ01S0197047.1 coordinate 1,196, forward strand.
ATCCCTTATCTCTCAAGTTTACCTAGTGACTCCACTGAGGGTGATTCCCTCACCTTCCTTCGATGATATAAGAGTGATCATCTAGAGACTCCACAAAGTTCAAGGAGGTATACTAACACTCCTAAGTCTTACATGAAAAGGATTCCTCACAACTCACCTGTAGTGAAATCCTTATTTGGTGGAAACCTTTGTTTACCTACAATGGCTCAAAAGAAATGGGAATCCAATACCTTCAAGCCCTTCAATATGACTTCTATCATGGGATACTCTCGACAAATGCCTCCTAAGTACAAAAAATGGCTGCCCAAGTTTCCTGGTAATTATGTGACCACTACTAAAGACCATATGAGTAACATTTGATCCTTCTTCCAACTTAATCCTATGAGTGATCACACCGAGGATTTGGTAATGAAACTCTTCTCGGTCACTCTTACCAATTCTATTAGGAGGTGGTACGATAGTCTTCCTAATACGAGTATCAAGACTGTGGATAAAATTCAAGAAATATTTCTCAAAAGGTGGAGTACTAAAGAGGATCCAAGCCCGTTGTTGATGCAATTTACTGAAATAAAGAAGTTGGAAAATGAAACAGTTAAGGAATTTGATGGTAAATTTGAAAATTTGCTTCAACAAATACGTAGCAGTCATCATGTTGGGAATGATTACCTTCTCTTCCTATACATCAAATATTTCCCAGGAAACTTTGGGTATTTGCTCAAGGACAAGGTTCCAGCAACCATTCATGAAGCCCAAGAAATCGCTGCAAAAATTGAGGCTAATCTTTCATCATTCATGGTAGAACCTTTCTATGCCTCGAGAGCCAAGGACAATACCAAATCAATAATACTACGCAACGTTGAGCCCACTCAAGATACTAGCACTCCATGGGCACATCGTGAAGATGCTATAGATGACTTTTCCAAGAGCCAAACCTTGATGATGAACAACACTAATTTGGAAAGAGAACAACAAGAAGCCCCAAAGCCTCCCTTTAGGGGGAAACCTTGATCCTTCAAATTCTATAAGTCAATAAGAGACTCCATGATTCTTGTGTTGATGTTTTTGGTAGCTGTGGGAGGTATTCACCTCCAAGAGATTTCCTAAATATTGATATCCTGAGAAGAGAAAACCCCTCTCTAGCAATGAGAGACAAGGGCATAATTCGACCCTATTATGAAAGTAATTTATATTCAACTTATACAAGTTGGCCCTATTATGTAAAGACAAATTATATGCAAGTTGCACAAGTCAGCTCTATTGTGAAAGTGAAAAGTTTTGTCCCTTCCCTGTAATGAACTAATATAAAAACGTGTGATTCATTCTCATTTGAAACAAAACAACTCGCCCTCCTAACACATCTGAGGAAGTTGCATGAATACTAGTATGAGGCAACATAATTCGACCCGATTTGAGGCATTTCTGTAAAAACATCTATCTCTGTATTTGGGTGAATTTCTCTTGGATATCTTTCTGTAGCAGGTCTCCTACTCTGCTCGGGGGTGGAACTTGAGGATGCCTATGGTTGGGTGGTATTGAAAGAGCATTACTTATGGTTAAACGAGCAGACCCATTTTTTGTGTTATCTATTCTTGGTTATTCTTCTTGAGGTCCTAATTATTTACTGCAGTTAGTCTAGCAATAAAATTTCAACATGGTATCAGAGCAGGTCCTGAAGAATACCATCTTCACAAACAGTTAAGAGCTATTGTAGGTACAAGAGAAAGGGGCCGAGCCTCCTTTTCGTAGCCCTGTGATAAAATTAAAGGTTGATCGTTGGCCTATTGACTTGGCCAAGCCCTTTTTTAGGGTTCTAAAAGTTGACCGCAGGGTTGAAGAAGCCCTTCTAGGGCTTCCGCTATAAGGATCCATGTAGGAGGCCCCAACAAAAGAGGAGAAAATTGCGGGCCAAATTTATTAGATAGTATTGCAGAATTTGGTGGATTCCAAAGACTGTATTATGAAGCATCTTCAAGCAAGTTCTGAGGTATCATGAAGCAAAGCTTGGAGAGGTATTCAAGGCCGAATTTAGGCTTGATTCTAAAGTGATTGATGTTGAGTTTAGGTCTGGTCTAAGGCCAATTTCAGACCTGTCCCAACACATATTTTTACAGCAGGAAAAGGCTGAATTTGATGATGTCATGAGCTTGTGCTAGGAGGAGTCACATGTATGTTGAGTGGTGAATTTGAGGCAGGTGTTGCAACATGTTTAAGGAGTTCTTTTTTTTATATGAGTCAAATTCTGCACCAGCTGACAAATTCCCAAGGATAATGCTATAGTTTCAAGGGGTATGCACTTGTATATATTATTTATATCATTTTCATGAGGGTACTTGCAGGAGGATGGAACCTTTGCTAAAATCATGGATCCAGAGGGATATCAGTCCATTCATAGGAACAACACACTCGAAGTGAAGACTCCAAGTTTGATTGTTTTAATTATCATGCCTCTAACCTATATTTCTAATTTTGCTACATTACAAGTTATCTTCCATGGAGGTTGCCATGGAGATGTTGTTTCTTTTGTTTTGTTTTCTTGTTCTCGGTAGGTTACAATGAAGACAAGTCACTAGTGATAGCCTTGAGAGGGAGTCATAGTGAAATTTGCAGAAGGAAACATATTAGATGGTCTCTAGCCTGAGACATGAAGTAGTATGACTAGACAAAGAGTTTATATTGACTCACAGCTTTACCAGTCCGAATCTTGTCACGTGATTCCATCAATTGAGTGAGTTATGTCATAGAAGATGGTGACAGGTCTTCCAGATCTTCGTGTAGAGAATGATGGCATTCACAGAGGTCGTGGGGTCCTTTCTGATTAGTGACAACAGATCCAAGGGGATCTTGGACTTGATACATTCAGATTTGTGTGGGCCCATGACAGTTGTTTCCTCTAAAGAGGGGATAACCTTCGAGATATCTAGAGGATATCACATGGAGATTGACAGTGGGAGGAAAGAGGAGATGATGACTTCTTCCCCTCACCCCTTCAGTAGTTCAGAGGGAGTTGTTTGAGCCCGTCAATTTAGATGATCCAATTGATATTCCTAAAGATATTGCAGTAGGCAGGAAGAGGCCTGCATGGGCTCATTAGACTATGAAGGAGGTCGAAGGACATGTAGATCTCGTGGTACTTTCTGAAATAGCCATAGACCATAGAGATATTCGAGCTATGTTGCATCTATGAGCCACATCATTGATTCTTGTGCCTTCCTGTTATGAGGAACCATCTAGTCAGTAGATATGGAGAGAAGCCATGATGGAGGAGTATTAGTCCATAGTGAAGAATGATGTGTGGGATATATTTACGAGATCGTAGGGGAAGTCTTTGGTGACTTCCAAGTGGATCTATGAAGATAAAATGTGCAGGTGATGGGAGCATCGAGAAGCAAAAAACAAGATTTATTACCAGAGGATTCTCTTAGTGGAGGGAATAGATTATGAGGAGACATTTTCTCATGTCGCTCGATATATTTCCATCCAGACGATGATTTCCCTTGCAGTAGCCATGGGATTGAGATTACATCAGATGGATGAGAAGATAACATTTCTCAATGAAGAGATTGAGAAATAAGTATACATTGAGAAGTTGGTTGGTTTCATGATACATGAGAAGGAGTCTCATGCATGCAGATCGAAGAAGGCCTTGTATGGACTTATCCAGGCACCTAGAGCTTGGTATACGAGGATTGATGTATATGGCCTGAGATATGTCTCCAGTATTGACGTAATATTAAAGGGATATATTGACTATGACGAGGAAAGGAGCATTGTAGAACACCTCCAGGTGTTGCTTTACCTTGGGATTTTCCATGACTTCCTGACGTAGCAGGAAATGGAATTTTGTGCCTTGAGTACCACAGAAACAAATAGTGTTGTGGATGGTAGTTCGCGAAGTAATGTGGCTTCACAAACTCTTTTCAGACTTGATTGGTCATTGATATCATTATGTTCGAGACATGATGCAGAGGGAGACAATACAGGTGCAATACTTTCCTACAGATGACCAGATTGTAGATGATCTCACGAAGCTTCTTTCTAGGATGAAGTTCAAGTACTTCCGTGAGAGACTTGGCATGATGCCTTCGTCGTTGAGAGGGAGGGTTGATGATTATAGCTTCCTAAGACATTCTCCAAATCGTACTCCTCTGGAATGAGTTGATTTGATCTGCGAGGAAACCTATGTGATAGGTGAGATTGTACTCCTATGGACTTAGTTGAGTTGATCTATGAGATGATTCGTACTCCTCTGGACTGAGTTGAGTTGACTTGTATTAAATTGGTCTCCTGTCGTACTCCTTTGAACTGAGTTGATTTTACTTGAGATGGCTCTCCAGTTCATACTCCTATGGACTTAGTCGAGTTGATCTGTAAGAGTGATGTCCCTAGTGGTTGAGAACTAGAGGACATGTCCTGGGGAGTAGATCCATGACGTCACACTATGGGATAGACCCTAGTGTTTCTAGAGGGAGGAGCCTCTAGAGGTCCACATGGGATGAGACATGTGTTGACGTGTCCACATGGAATGAGCCATGTGTGACGTACCCTTGAGGAAAATCTCAAGTGGTTAAGGTGTCCAAGTGGTTGGGAGGATATTCCACTTGCCAACAACCCTTAGGGGTTGGTAATATCCATCTGGGTTGGTGCCCAACAACCCTTGGAGACCTACTGGTCATATGGTTGGGAGAATGTTCACTTGGGTTCATGGCCAACAACCCTAACTGGTTGGGAGAACATTCATCTGGGTTGTTTCCCAACAACCCTTCGAGACCATTGTTCCTTGATGAGATATGTCATGTGGTAATGAGTCCCTTAGTACACTAAGTGGTGATGAGACCCTAATTTCATTCTAGTGGAGAAGAGGCCCTAGAATATCGAAAAGGTCCACATTGGAGCAACAATGTCTAATGAGGAGATGCTACCAATAGCATGGTCTGCAAGACCATGTTGTGGTCAGAGGACCATGGTATATCCTGAGAGGCTATGAGTACCAGGAGTAAACATCACTGAGAATACCTCCTTAGCTAAGAGGGAGTGTTGATATTTTTGGTAGATGTGGGAGGTATTCACCTCCAAGAGATATCCTACAGATTGATATCCTAAGAAGAGAAAACCCCTCTCTAGCAATGAGAGACAAGGGAATAAGTTGGCCCTATTATGAAAGTAATTTATATGTAACTTATACAAGTTGGCCCTGTTATCACCATAACAATTTTCAGATAGGATCCAAGTTTCAGATTTAGCAGGGTACTAAAGCAACGTAGAGATATGGCACGATTTGGAGGATCGGGCTACATCTGGCGGAAAAGGGAAAATATATCGGAGGCACAAAAGGAGGGGACCTACGAACTGTAGATCTTGAAACATTCCATATCAACGGCCAGGACGCATATCGGGCGATGAAATAGCATGAAGGATAATTTTTCGAGGGTGGGCGGGGAAAATACCACGGTTTCATTCTGTGGATGCGTGGCACCCTCAAAGGCACATCAGGGTGAAAAGTGGGTAAGCGCGAAACCACTCAACCACGCCCCGATGCCACATGTTCAAATTCCATTTGAATACATCTAATCAATAATTTGTGTAGGGAAAGGTGACGACCGGTCAAATCTCCTCTGCCACTCGTTTAGGTACTTTACGTCCGTGTGATGTCAAGTAAGTGCCGCCAGATAACTAACTCAAAGGCTCATCATTCTAAATAGATTGGACAAATGTGATAAACCAATGTACCTACAAGTACTCTTGTCAACAGTTCATGATTAAAACTGAATGACTATCACTCTTCAAAATATGGATGGCGTTACTCTGCTCCGAGAAATCAACCTTTCATTCGCAAGTAGAGTAATCTCAAACTGGATCAAATTCCTAATTTTTGTGAAGTTAAGGAAGACAAAATCGTGTTTTCTGCAAAACTGGGAGACATGGACAAAGTTGATCAAACAACATCTAGTGAACCAGGATTTTCAACCAATATGGTGAATTCATCAGCGAATAAGAAAGAGAGGTTGGTTGCACAGATATTGGCAAAACAATTCCATAAAAATCCTGCAACAGAACCATAAGCGGACAAAGAGATTAGATTAAATCCCATCATGAGAGATTTAATCATCAATGGACACACGAACGGGTGCTACAAACGAGAAGTAAAGAGGAAGTAGAGAAAGTGACAGAAGACATGAATCAGAGTTGAGGCATTCGAGAGCGAAAACCAACGAGTCTGGTTGATCACTCTAATAGAAGAAATCACCAATCTGGAATAATTTCTCAGGCTGAATTGAGTACGTTTCATAAAATTTTGGACATATGGCATTCAATAAAAAAACCTCAGATATGTCAGTCCTGTTTATAATGCTCCCTATAAAGTAGGAGAACAGTTTTTATGTGTTACTCCTTTTTTGTAACCGATCTCTATCTTTAGACTATGAGGAAGTTGAGTCGTTTTGAATCCCGCATGTAAATTTTCTATATATATCATTCCAAGGATAAAGAAAGTAACGAGGGAAGAGGGGCCTTCCATCGAAGCAGGAAGACTTTGTAAAATCATGGAGATAAACTGAATATACAATGCATAAGAAATTTTTAGATTGTTTATGAAAATATTCTAATTGGCTGTGATATGAGTTTTGTTTTCTTTTATTGTATGTACTTCCTGTGATATTTATTCCATTTACATTTTCTTCTGTTTAAATTGGAAAGTTAAAGGCCCAGAATTCATCTTATGATTCTCTTGGTTTAGCAATCTAAACTGTGTGAATTTCTTCCTAACTAATTCAGAATTCATTTTAGTATGCTCTGATGCAGTTATGTGTTCTCCTTTTTCCTCTTTCACCATGCAAATTTCAATTTAAACTCAGACTCATTGCCTCATTTAGCCTTTTTCCTCTTGATATTTCAAATGATTTGTCACTTCTTTATTAATTTCTGAGTCCATAGCCCAAATGTCACCCCCATTTCTTTAGCAACTTTATAAAAACCCCCAACATAAACCAAATCTAGCCACTAATTACCAAAGAAATATCATGTGACAGGAGAGAGCCCTCTCTGAGTTGAGAAGGCTAGTGCCTAGCTCTAAAGTAGGTTGAAACAATTACCTCTGTCGTTTGTCTATTCAGCCGGACAAAATTTACAGAGTGATAACATTATGGCACCGTTGTCGGGGACGAAATTGAAAATTTTCCCTGGGAAAGATGACATGGTCGAGTTCTAAGGTCTGAGAGAAACAGACACTTGGGCACATATTGGCTGTATTCCTACTCTCACGACTCCACACATCAAAAAAATAGTTTGAAGGTGATTCCACTGGTAGAAGAATCCATAAATTTGAATTTTCAATGGCGACTCCACTCTCAATGCAGAATACAACTTCCAAAATATTATTGGCGACTCCACTCAAGATTCAAATGTAATTTAGAGACTCCACTGGAAGATGAGACCCCTTGACAGAGGTATGAAAAAACATTATGGAAGAAAACAAGTACTCAAAATTGAATTTTTTCTAAGGCATTTTATTGTTTGTTATAAGTTGCCTTTGGTCCTTTCTTGAACATGTTAGACAAATTTTTCTTTACCTACTGCATGAAAATGATGATCATGACAATATTGAAATTATATATCCTCCTCTTAAAGTTATACATATATCTCCTCAGTTTATCACTGATTTTGATAAAAATACCCCATTTAAGCCATGTGATAACCATGACCAAGTTGATAAGCCCCATGAAGCCAAGGCTGATATTTCACCTCCTGTACTTGATCCAATGTCCTCCAAGACTCAACATAGATACAGACCCTTGAAGCTACCCCAAATCCTTCATGATTTTCCTCCAAAGTAATATAAGTACCTACCTGTGTTTGATGGGGAACCTGATGCCATCTTAGCTGAAAAACACATCCAAGGGTTTGAGAATTTTATAGATTTGTTTGAGATTGACCATGATGATGTTTGTATGAGGGCCTTCTCTCAATCCTTGAAAGGGGACACCAAATACTGGTTCAAACATTTGCAGCTAGAGATAATTATCTCATGGGAGGAATTGAAGAATGTCTTTTTGAAGTTTTGGGGCAAGAATAAATCTTTGGATTTACATCTTACAGAGTTCTATGCCTTAAAAAAGAAGAGCAATGAAACTGTTTCTATATTCAGTAGAAAGGTTTCCAATATCTATTACAATTTTCCCAAAGAAATTCAACCCACTGAAGTTGTTGCCATCCTCCATTATGCAACTACTCTTCATCCAGATTTGTCTTTCCTCCTGATGGAAAGAAGACCTAAGTCCTTACAACAAATGTTCAATGATGCTCAAGAGATTCAACACAATATCCAAGCATGTGAATGTAGCCTAAATGAGGGGTTGAATATTCAAGAATATGAGAGCGAATATGAACAAGAAAAGATTGATTGGAATCATGAACATCGAGTCGATAATATCATAGCTTCTCTTGAAGTTTTCAATGCTCATGATTTTGCAAAAGATCATATTCCACTTGTTGAAAAAGGAGGTGCCAGTTTAACTCCTGATCCATTCTAGGATAAGCAGAGGACTGATTGTTTTATATATTCATTTATAGACAATCAAGAAGATGAAGCTACACGTCAGCCTGTTGAAAAGCAGGTTGATGTTCCAAGTTTTTTCTTGTTGGATGATATTGTAGATGTTGCTTATTTGCCTATATATGATAAATATGATGATGATTGTGATGTTGAATTCCTGGAACAACTAGATGTATGTTCTCTATCAGAAAACATTATTTTTTAGTAGTGTAATGAGAGCAATCAACCTACATATCACAGTTACAAAAAAGAAAGTATGGAATCAGCTGAAGGGAATTCTTTTCCTTTATGATTTTCTGCATTGAAAATGTTGAAAGAAAATTATAAGATCATCATTGAAGAAAATGAATGTGTGATGATGCCAAATCACACTAATTCACTAGAACAAATTGACAAGATACTGCAACAATATTCTCATGTGTCTGGTGACCCTGTTACTTGTTATGTAGAAGATCATGTCAGTTCAAAATTGTAGCCATTGGTCGAAGATAAATCTGAAAATGAGTGAGTTCAGCAATCAAAAGGAATTGACAACAGTGAAGAAAATAAATGAGGTTTTGAATCAGGTGAAAGGACTTTGCCATTATGTTTTTCTTCTTTCAAATTGCTGAAGAAAAATGTTTATAATGTTTCAAATCAGAAAGCCTCCAGGCATGATGTTGAATATGAAGAAAGAAATGGACTTACAAATGAAAACTATCTCCCTTTGTGTTTTTCTTCCTTTGAATGGTTGAAAGCAAATCATGATATAACAGAAGAAACATGGAAGTCGGTCTGCATTCACAGTGGCACTGTTTTACATGAGGAAATTGTTATCAGTAAGGAAGACCAACAACATTCACATGCATTAAATGATCATGTAGTTGATTAATTGAAAGGATATTCCAATTTGGAGTTGCAACAAGTACTTAGCCACCAAATTGAAAAAGAAGAAGAAGTTGATCAAGAAATTGTTGTTAAAGGTTATTTTCCTTCTCCTGAAACTAATATAGATATTCAACAATATTTCCAACAAGACAAAGTGTTTCAAAGTTGTCTTTCTTCCCCTAAAAATAACGTGGTGGTCCATTTTATAAGTGGACTAGACATGGATGAGGATTCTGAAACTACATCTATGGAGACTCCAAGCAGTGAAAAAACAAATGACATAGAGTTTCAGGAAAGCAAAAATACAATGTCTTCCATTTCTCTATCAGAAATACATAAAGATAATGAAAAGGATGATGCACATGATATGGCTGTGATATTTGAAGATGTTCAAGAATGTATGAATGTTTTTATTGATATGTATGGAAGAGAATACACACCTATTGCTGTCATTTCATTCGAAAATATTCCCAAGATTGAAGAAATGAAGCAAGAGAAAAAAACACTTGTGAAGGAAGCTTGTTTTTCTGTCTTAGCTCCTGAAAAGGAAACATTGTTTCATGTGTTTCATGACCCCATGGCACGTTATATGGAAAACAATTATAATCAAGATCTACAAAGGATAATGAGTTGTAAGCTTAAGGATAAAGGGAGTGACGAATTGGTGTCTGTATTAAATATGGGTCGTTTTATGTTAGGGTCCTAACCCGCACATAGGTAGAGCAATATATTTGGATGTAATAAAGGTCAATATTAATAAGGCCTTTCAATAAAACAGAATAAGGAAGATTTAAGAAGACCTAATAGAAGCTTCCACTTCTAGAAGAATCTTCCTCTAGATGCTTCTCTTGATAGACATATTTAGTATAAATAAGGGTCGAGGGTATGAAAACCCTATCTTGGAGATTATTGTAATAGAGTGTTGCTTGACTGGAGGTTGCCCCCTCGAAGAGGCCCGTGAACATTTCTTTTTGAATAAAAGTGATATTTTTGTTGTTGTTCTTATATCATTTCTATGTTATTGTGGAGATTATGCTGGTTATATTACTGTTATTCTGCCATTTCTAGCATTTTATTTATGTTCTGCATACTTTTTATATCTGGTATATTACAAGTGGTATCAGAGCACTTTCCTT
>SNQJ01S0197047.1:11756-29089 GCA_010110895.2 Picea sitchensis
TTGTGGGTGAAGCTTGAAGGTCAGAAAACACCGTGGATTTAAGTTGCGACTATTTGCTTAAATACATATGAACTTTGTAGTGAAGCTCTTCATTGTTCCAAGAGTACCTTGGAGAACCTGGAGAATGGTGTTGCAATTGTTGGATTGGGCAAGAAAGTTTAGGGTCTTGTAGCCATTCCTAGAAAACAACTTAGAGCCAAAGAGGGACCCTTCTTCATACTTCCTGGAAAGTGCGTCAACCATCACATTTTATTTTCCCTTCTTGTAAATGATCTCATAATAATATCCAAATAGCTTGGTCATCCATTTCTCTTGCTCCGGGGATGAAATTCATTGTTCCAGAAAATACTTGAGGCACCGATAATCGATTTTAATTTGGAAGTGTTTCCCCAATATATAAGGATGCTAGAGATCCACGACATGTAGAATAGCCAACTTTTATTTTTCATAGATTGATTGGCCCAAATGTCTCTCCGAAATTTGTTTGCTAGTGAAGGCCAAAGGCTTGCGATATTGCATGAGGATTGCCCCAATTCCTTCTCCTGAAGCATCACATTCCAGGACAAAAGTATTTGTGAAGCCAGGAAGTGCCATGACATAAGTTGTGCACATAACTTCTTTCAAGGCGTGGAATGATTGATAAACTGCTGGAGTCCAAGTGAAAGCATTCCTTTTAAGGAGTGGTATGAGGTGTTGCAATTTTTCCTTAATTCATAACATACTTGCGATAATAGTCTGTTAAACCCATAAAACCATAAAAGCTCTTAATATTTTTAGGGCGAGGCCAATCCTGCATAGCTTCAATTTTCTTAGGATCCACTCGTATATCATCCTTACCAACAATAAGAACCCAATACTCCACTTCCGAGGCTCCAAAAGCACATTCAGATTGTTTGAGAAAAAAATGGTGTTGAGAGTAGATGGAGAACTTGATCCACATGAGCGAAATGGATAGTCCAATGTTTACTATAGATGGGAATATCATCAAAGAAAACTAAGGCAAAATGACAAAGAAAAGAACGAAAGACATGCTTCATGAGACTTTGGAAAGTGGAGGGAGCATTACACAAGCCAAAGGGCATTACCAAGAACTCATAGTGACCCTCATGAGTTCTAATTGTAGTCTTGGGAATGTTTTCCTCTTTCATATGGCTTTGGTAGTTGCTAGAATGAAGATCAAGTTTGGTGAAGTACTTAACATCACTCAATTCATTCAAGAGGGCATCAATGATAGGACTGATAAATTTGTCCTTGGTGGTGAGTTTGTTGAGGGCGTGAAAATTAGGACACATGCGTCAAGTGTCATATTTATTGAGTACCATGACCACAAGAGAAGAACAGGGGTTGGTAGTAGGACGGATAACACTCGCTTCGAGCAATTCTTGAACAATTTTCTCAATTTCATTCTTTTGGACAAAGGGATGATGATAAGGGCGAAGATTGGGAGGAAGACTACCCGATATGAGAGGAATGGAGTGATCATGGACGCCACGGGTAGGGGGAAGTCCCTGGGTAGTGGTAAAAACAGGTTGGTGTCGAGAGAGTATAGATTGGAGGTCGTGATACACAGAGGGTGTTTCAACAACCTGAATGGAGTGGAGTTGAGTGATAATGCAAAAATGACCATTTTTTAAGAGATTTTCCATTTGATGGGAACTGATGATCTAAAGGGAGCATGTTGTGATGACTTGGAACTGATATTGTTGTCCCTCTTGTTGGAATTGCATGGTTAATTCCTTAAAATCCATGAGAATGGGGTCGAGAGTTCGTAACCATTTTGCATTGAGAATAATGTCACAACTACCCATGTCAATAGAAAACATATGATATTTCAAGTGATACTGACCAATTTGAAGCCACACATTTTCACAACATCCCCCACATTTCATGGAACCACCATTGACAATCATGGTTTGAAAATTATTCATTGCACGAATATAGCAATTGATTTCTTGGTCAATGCGACGATAAATAAAATTGTGGGTGCTTCCACTGTCAACTGGGAGGATGAATTTCCGATTCTTAATGTAACCAATTAACTTGAGGGTTTGGGGAGCAGAGAATCCAGTGAGGGCATTTAGTGAAATCATCAGTTCAACTTCTAGTGGATCGGAGGATAGATTCAAATTAGCTGGTGGTGGTAGCTTGGCCATAGGGGAAACATTTTCGTTCTTTTCAAAAACATCCTCAGACATGGCCATAAAAAGATTATGTTGCTTACACTTGTGCCCATGAAAATATTTTTCATCACAATTATAACAAAGACCCTTGAGTTGGTGTTCAACCATTTCATCCTGGGTTAATTTCTAGATCTTGAGGGGAGTTGTAGGAGGAGTGAGATTGGTGGGTTTAGGGCGAGGAAGAAAGGAAGGTTTTTTGGTCTGGGATGATACAATCTGTTGTGCTTCCTTGGCTTGGCTAGTATCTTCCAACCAAGTCTGGGGGCATGCCATTAGGGCGTAAGAACATATTTCATCTTTTAGGCCACTGATAAAACATTCTGTGAAGAAGGCATCTGGCATGCCCTCTGTTCTGAAAGCCAAGTGCTCAAAGGTGGCAATAAAGTATTCCATTGTCCCAAACTATTACAACTTGGAAAACCGACCTAAATGGATGGTGTCAGAGTCAAAGCGTTCATAAAAATTTGCAACAAACTGACTCCAAGCAACATACCCTTAGCGTGCCTTTCTATGCTATGCCACCATTTCCACCATTGCCACCGTTTTGGATTCAGATGGAGAACATTGTAACCAAGTTTTGGAAACTCATCAATGATGCCATGGAAAGAGAAATAATATTCCATTTAGGTTACCCAACCTATGGGATCTGAGCTATCAAATTTTTTCACCTCAATTCAGGGAAGGCATAGGTCTTGAGGAAGGTGATTGGAATGAGGACCTTGGAAATGGGAAGAGTCAGCGTCTTCATGATAGGAAGGTTGTTTAGAAGAGGGAGGGTTCATGGAGTGACTCATCAATTGGTTGAGGGTGTTTTTGATGTCTTTGATGGTGGCACATTCGTCCTGGAGGATCCGAACGAAGGAATTGAGCTTGCTAAAGTTGGAATTGAGAGTTTGGATGTCCTCCTTGTTTTGGATGTTGTCGAAAATCAAAGTATTGTGTTCTTGGGTGCGGGTGTTGGCCATTTCGGTAGAGGCAAAAATGGGCAGCTAGGTTCACACTGAAAAACAAATTACATATAATTGGTATCACGATAGACGAAAAAAAGAGAGGAATCAAATGGATGAGGTGGAAAATAAGGTCGACAAGGGTGGGTGGGACCACAAAGAAAAATGTTGACAAGTGATAGGTACCACGACGATTCAGGTGAAAAGGAGAATCTAATGGGATAGATCCCAAATAAGGGTGCCGGGAAGGGGGTCAGGTCCACGTGAAAAAGTCTTAAAAATGATAATAAACCACGACAATTAGGCAAAAGAGATGAATTAAATGGGATAACTCCCAAATAAGGGTGTTGGAGGGACCACTGTAATTTTTTTTGTTTTGTTATTTCGACAAAATTTTACTCCAGTCGAAAGAATAATGCAATGACAACTTGCCCAAATTGTTAACCGAAAAATTGTGTAGGAATGTAGAATGTGTGAGTCAGGGTTGAACGACAATAGATCTCTATTTTTATTTTGTTGTTTTGTTCCTTTCCCAAGGGTTAGGGTTTTTAGGATTCCTGCAGACAAGGGTTTTCCCTGTGATATAGCTCTCTGATATACGTGCAAGGTCAAATAATAGTAGTCAACCCATTATCTCAGAGCACCAACTAAGGAGGCTCGATCGTACCCTTAGTTGTACTACCATATTACCTAGGTACTAGAGAGTATATTCTCGAGCATTGTTATTAGTGTCACTATAGCAATCAGGCGACATCGATTGATCTAGAGCTAGTTTTAGGAGACCTATGAGACTCCCGATATACCTGTCGATACATGGGAGTGATGGTCGTGTACATATTTTGTTTGATGAGATACTACTCTCGAGTTACCAACAAAGTTGAAACATTTGTTTCTAGACAACCCCCTGAAACAATTTGTATTTCTTGTGTGTAGTCTTCCCCACCACAATTTTATGATCTATGTGCTTTAAAAAATTCGACAATACATGTCTCTACCCTGAAATGTTTTTCCCAGTTTCCCCAGAGGAAAGTGCTATGATACCCCTTGTTAGGTACCAGATCTATTATATTAAGCAAAAATCATAAACACTGCAGAAAATACTAGCGGAACAACAAAATTGTAGAGAGCCACAACAAAAAATGATACCTTTATTGATAGAAAACAATGTTCACTTTCCTTTTCGAGGAGGAAACCTCCAGCAGAGCATTTCTCTATTACAATAATTCTCAAGACAAGGCTTTCTCATGCCTCCTACTCTTATTTATACTAATTCTATTTTCTAAAGAACATTCTTAAAGAAGATCTTTCTAGAAGTAGAAGCTTCTATTAGGTTTTCTTAAATTGACTTGTTCACATTTATTAGATAGGCCATATTAACTAATGTCGGTATTTATAAAATGGAAAATATATTATTCTACTTACGTGAGGGGTTAGGGAGGTTAGGTCCCTAACAAAGAGTGTGAAGGCGCACTTGAGGAAACAAAAGGGAGATAATGATTATGAAGTAATGTGTTTGGGTGTTTAAGAAGGGTTATGATGCATGGAGGATAAAATTAGAAATCAAACGCATGTCTAAACACCAAATTTGGCCAAGTAATTCACGAGTTAGCAAAGGAGGAAATTCTCCCTATTTTTAAGGAATTTCCTTATTTCTTAGCAAATTAGCGTTTAAGAGAAAATATGGGGATTTTGGGGAAATTAATGCATGGAAATTGAATTTATGGCGAGTATCAATCTTCATTGATTGTTCCAAGGCATCTGTCAAAGTGGCTATCGGTTGTTGCGTTAACGAAATCCTTGTCAGAGGTAGAAATTCCTGGATATACCATTCTCTTTGATGTTCCTCATGAATTGGATGCGCTATCCTCCCTATAACATATTTAAACTTCTGGCTATATTCCTAGGCCGATTCACCTTCCCTCTGCTAAATTTCACGCAACTCAGAAAAAACTTGTTGTTGTGATTGGGGTAGCTTAAACTCCACTATGAATTTTTTCCATACTTGGTAAAGTGTGAACGCTTGACCTTGCACTTCTGGTACCCTTGGCTCAACGACCTTCATGTACCATTTGAGAGCACAAACTCTCAAGTTAGTCTGGAACTCAACCAATTTGTTTGCATCCAGAGTCCCTCTAAACCTCCAAATTTCTTCACATAAGAACCAATGCTGCTCAACATCCTCGTGTACCTTACCCCAGAATTCTGGGTATCAAGCAATCGAACCTCTCGCATTACCAACCATTGTTGATCTTACTACTCCTACCAAGATAAAACCTAATAGTCTTGGTTGCGATCTACCAGGGGATCCCAATATCCCCCTAGTATTCGCGCTTCCCGGTTGTGACTGACTAACTGACTATAACGGAATAGGAATAACATAAGAACGTAGGATAGAATTTACCACTTGTATAGAAGAAACTTGGGGTAAGGGTGATTCGGGGCTAGTGCCACTAGCTTCGGGGCGAGTTTCTTTGATATGGGGGGTCTCGTTCTCATCCTCTAGAGAGGTCTCTTCAGCCAGATTCTTGATCTTTCCTGGCATCGGGGCTGAATCTTCTCTCTATTCTTCAAGATCCATGTCAGCTTCCTTTTCCCATGCTTCTACACCTTTTTCTTATTGTCCACCCTCTTGGGGAATTCTTTCTCTCCACGCTTCTCTCTCATTTAATCTTTGACTGGCTAGTCTTTCATGTCTTCTCATCTTTCACAACTCTTCCATCTGTCCTTCCTCGACTTCTCCTGGTCCAACTTCTTTTCGCAAATTCTCAGACAGTTTCATTGCTTTCTTTATCTTACCGCGCCACCACTTCTCAACTATGGCGACTCTTTTCATGACTCGCTCATCCCTTGAGTCCATTTCTTGTTTCTCCCCTGTTTGTCAAAGAACCCTCTCCCCTCTCTCAGGACATGATTCAACCCCAAACTCACCCCACCCCAAGCGAGGTTGTTTACCCTGCCATCTCAGTCGGGGACATAGTCAACATCCCCTCCTCCATAAAGAAAACCTTAATCCAGAGGGGGATTTCTCTCAACAGTCTTCCCCTTGCGTCTTTCTTGAAATATTCTTCTACCTGTGAAAAATATTGATGATTCTCAACTGCAAACTCGATAGTGTATCCTTCTCTTGTTGTATTGAACCAAAAATAGATTGCTCGCGTTACCGGATGATCCAACCGATGAAGTGCTACCATATTTTTTGTATCCCAAGCGCAGGTCTTCTTGACTCGTTCGCGAAATTCTAGAGCCTCTTGGAGCCTATCTATCCAATGGAAAATTTCTTCCATAAGCTTAACCCATAATATCTCGTACTGGTCACTCGATCTTTCTAAATTAAAAAAAACCTCTTGTGTATCTTTCACAGTTTTTCTTCGTAGCTCTGTTTCTTTCCATATGAAGGCATCACAAATTTTCTCCCACCACTGGTGAATATCGGATCGGTGAATCTTCAGAAGCATTCTCCCTATTGTTTCCCTTTTAACGCAGGTCCTGACAACATAACCGTTTTGTTGGCATGAAATTGATTAGACTAGGGTCCTTCTCAAGTTACTAACAAAAGGTATTGAGTAGTCTAGAGCACTGGCATTTTCATATCCTCCGAAGAGAAGAAGTCTCACCTGAAGCGCAACCAAGACAAGAAGATAGGGAAGGGAAAGGAGAATACTTAGGCAGGTTTCCAGAATCTTCAAGATTCACCATAACCTTGCGCAATAAGAACTAATAAAAGAACATATCTGAACTCATTCATAACTGGTAATAAAGACAATCAAGTTGCGACAATATTTACAAACAATTATAGTGCATTAATCTTATCAGACATAAATAAGCAAAGTAAAGAGACAACTCATAACCATAAACAAAGAATTACACATAATATTTCAAAATTCTAGGTTCTTCCATATATATTATCAAAAGAGTTTCTCAAATACAATTTCATAGATACAATCCATTACTCTATTACATGCTTCTGTCTCCGAACTCATGCCTTAGATCTCTATCTACCCTTTTCCCAAAATGGATACAAATTACAATCACTGAACCTTTAATCTGCCTATGCCCTCTATACCATCTACCCATCTATATCAACTAATCCTTTACAATCATATATATATATCATATATATAGGCTGATTGGGATCTTCTAGCTTTATACTTCACATGCTTTCTCGTTCTTGTTCTGTTGTAGCTTCTTTTGCCTTGCTAGTGTTGCACTGTCCCTCTTCACAATCGTTTTCTGTTTCTTTGCTTGCTCCACTGTACATATCCTTTGTGGCTTGCACAACTTGTGTTTGACCAAAATTGGGACTATAGTCTTCCTTGCACAATTTCTAACCAAAAATGAAGGGCTCAACACCTCCTCTCATAAGGTTATTCTTGTTCAAAATTGGTGAAACATTCTTGCTAGGGTTAGTATCCTAAATCCCTAAAGTTTTAGAACTTTAGGATTTTAACCCTAGACATTTTTTTTTAACCCTAGACGTTTAATTTTAACATAGTTGAAACATTAAGAAGGGAGAAAAGATTGTTAGAACCCAAAATGTGCTTGCACTTTAGCAATCCTTCTCTTTAAGGTTTAAACCTTAATGCCCTAATGTGCTAGCACCTTAGAGTTTAAACCCTACCTCTTGGTTTCTACTAGTTTAATCTTCACATATTGTTGCATTTCCTGTTATAAAGATGCCATAGCCTTAAGGCACTGGTTTCATAGCTCTCTTGTGGTGAAATTGACCAACAAACACTCTCTTTCAGGCTCTCTACTAACATTACTAACACTAACACTTGCAAACTTGCCGAATAACTTGTTGTCGTTAATAAAGTTTGCTACAAACACATGATAACTCTTTAATTTGTTGCATACATTCATTTTTTGGTGGCCTAACTCATTCAAAAATTGCATTTAACAATTGGTTACTACTCTAGTGGATTGATGTTAAGTTTTCCTTGTCAATTGTTGCATTTCTTCTCAATAATTGTTGCTACTGTTATAATTTTTTTTACTATTGTTGTACTACTATTCATTGTTACAAATTCATAACATCCATAACAACTTCTCATGTCTACTGTCCCTAAGACATATTTATTTCTTGTTTACACTTGGAAATAATCATATATATGCTATAAAGTGTTCTTTTTCTAGATAGGTACTCAAACAACCTTATACCTCTTATTTTCCTTGACCTAGACCTAATATTTCGGTGATCAAGAGAGGGGGCAATAGGCTTGGATAATACACTTTCTACTTTTATCCCTTGAGGTCACCAGTGAAGCTTTCCTTGTGGTGGACCTCATCCATCACTAAAACTAGGGAAGTTATTACTAAGGTGACAATGGTAGGATCTTCCATAGTTACACGAGATTTGTGAAACTTGTGGTGGGCTTTGCACAAGTACAAATCCTGCGATAATATTTTGGCACTGTTGTTGGGGATGATTGAGTCATTCTCCTCAACGACATATATTTGGTAAGATTTATCATGAATCCCTTATCTCTCAAGTTTACCTAGTGACTCCACTGAGGGTGATTCCCTCACCTTCCTTCGATGATATAAGAGTGATCATCTAGAGACTCCACAAAGTTCAAGGAGGTATACTAACACTCCTAAGTCTTACATGAAAAGGATTCCTCACAACTCACCTGTAGTGAAATCCTTATTTGGTGGAAACCTTTGTTTACCTACAATGGCTCAAAAGAAATGGGAATCCAATACCTTCAAGCCCTTCAATATGACTTCTATCATGGGATACTCTCGACAAATGCCTCCTAAGTACAAAAAATGGCTGCCCAAGTTTCCTGGTAATTATGTGACCACTACTAAAGACCATATGAGTAACATTTGATCCTTCTTCCAACTTAATCCTATGAGTGATCACACCGAGGATTTGGTAATGAAACTCTTCTCGGTCACTCTTACCAATTCTATTAGGAGGTGGTACGATAGTCTTCCTAATACGAGTATCAAGACTGTGGATAAAATTCAAGAAATATTTCTCAAAAGGTGGAGTACTAAAGAGGATCCAAGCCCGTTGTTGATGCAATTTACTGAAATAAAGAAGTTGGAAAATGAAACAGTTAAGGAATTTGATGGTAAATTTGAAAATTTGCTTCAACAAATACGTAGCAGTCATCATGTTGGGAATGATTACCTTCTCTTCCTATACATCAAATATTTCCCAGGAAACTTTGGGTATTTGCTCAAGGACAAGGTTCCAGCAACCATTCATGAAGCCCAAGAAATCGCTGCAAAAATTGAGGCTAATCTTTCATCATTCATGGTAGAACCTTTCTATGCCTCGAGAGCCAAGGACAATACCAAATCAATAATACTACGCAACGTTGAGCCCACTCAAGATACTAGCACTCCATGGGCACATCGTGAAGATGCTATAGATGACTTTTCCAAGAGCCAAACCTTGATGATGAACAACACTAATTTGGAAAGAGAACAACAAGAAGCCCCAAAGCCTCCCTTTAGGGGGAAACCTTGATCCTTCAAATTCTATAAGTCAATAAGAGACTCCATGATTCTTGTGTTGATGTTTTTGGTAGCTGTGGGAGGTATTCACCTCCAAGAGATTTCCTAAATATTGATATCCTGAGAAGAGAAAACCCCTCTCTAGCAATGAGAGACAAGGGCATAATTCGACCCTATTATGAAAGTAATTTATATTCAACTTATACAAGTTGGCCCTATTATGTAAAGACAAATTATATGCAAGTTGCACAAGTCAGCTCTATTGTGAAAGTGAAAAGTTTTGTCCCTTCCCTGTAATGAACTAATATAAAAACGTGTGATTCATTCTCATTTGAAACAAAACAACTCGCCCTCCTAACACATCTGAGGAAGTTGCATGAATACTAGTATGAGGCAACATAATTCGACCCGATTTGAGGCATTTCTGTAAAAACATCTATCTCTGTATTTGGGTGAATTTCTCTTGGATATCTTTCTGTAGCAGGTCTCCTACTCTGCTCGGGGGTGGAACTTGAGGATGCCTATGGTTGGGTGGTATTGAAAGAGCATTACTTATGGTTAAACGAGCAGACCCATTTTTTGTGTTATCTATTCTTGGTTATTCTTCTTGAGGTCCTAATTATTTACTGCAGTTAGTCTAGCAATAAAATTTCAACATGGTATCAGAGCAGGTCCTGAAGAATACCATCTTCACAAACAGTTAAGAGCTATTGTAGGTACAAGAGAAAGGGGCCGAGCCTCCTTTTCGTAGCCCTGTGATAAAATTAAAGGTTGATCGTTGGCCTATTGACTTGGCCAAGCCCTTTTTTAGGGTTCTAAAAGTTGACCGCAGGGTTGAAGAAGCCCTTCTAGGGCTTCCGCTATAAGGATCCATGTAGGAGGCCCCAACAAAAGAGGAGAAAATTGCGGGCCAAATTTATTAGATAGTATTGCAGAATTTGGTGGATTCCAAAGACTGTATTATGAAGCATCTTCAAGCAAGTTCTGAGGTATCATGAAGCAAAGCTTGGAGAGGTATTCAAGGCCGAATTTAGGCTTGATTCTAAAGTGATTGATGTTGAGTTTAGGTCTGGTCTAAGGCCAATTTCAGACCTGTCCCAACACATATTTTTACAGCAGGAAAAGGCTGAATTTGATGATGTCATGAGCTTGTGCTAGGAGGAGTCACATGTATGTTGAGTGGTGAATTTGAGGCAGGTGTTGCAACATGTTTAAGGAGTTCTTTTTTTTATATGAGTCAAATTCTGCACCAGCTGACAAATTCCCAAGGATAATGCTATAGTTTCAAGGGGTATGCACTTGTATATATTATTTATATCATTTTCATGAGGGTACTTGCAGGAGGATGGAACCTTTGCTAAAATCATGGATCCAGAGGGATATCAGTCCATTCATAGGAACAACACACTCGAAGTGAAGACTCCAAGTTTGATTGTTTTAATTATCATGCCTCTAACCTATATTTCTAATTTTGCTACATTACAAGTTATCTTCCATGGAGGTTGCCATGGAGATGTTGTTTCTTTTGTTTTGTTTTCTTGTTCTCGGTAGGTTACAATGAAGACAAGTCACTAGTGATAGCCTTGAGAGGGAGTCATAGTGAAATTTGCAGAAGGAAACATATTAGATGGTCTCTAGCCTGAGACATGAAGTAGTATGACTAGACAAAGAGTTTATATTGACTCACAGCTTTACCAGTCCGAATCTTGTCACGTGATTCCATCAATTGAGTGAGTTATGTCATAGAAGATGGTGACAGGTCTTCCAGATCTTCGTGTAGAGAATGATGGCATTCACAGAGGTCGTGGGGTCCTTTCTGATTAGTGACAACAGATCCAAGGGGATCTTGGACTTGATACATTCAGATTTGTGTGGGCCCATGACAGTTGTTTCCTCTAAAGAGGGGATAACCTTCGAGATATCTAGAGGATATCACATGGAGATTGACAGTGGGAGGAAAGAGGAGATGATGACTTCTTCCCCTCACCCCTTCAGTAGTTCAGAGGGAGTTGTTTGAGCCCGTCAATTTAGATGATCCAATTGATATTCCTAAAGATATTGCAGTAGGCAGGAAGAGGCCTGCATGGGCTCATTAGACTATGAAGGAGGTCGAAGGACATGTAGATCTCGTGGTACTTTCTGAAATAGCCATAGACCATAGAGATATTCGAGCTATGTTGCATCTATGAGCCACATCATTGATTCTTGTGCCTTCCTGTTATGAGGAACCATCTAGTCAGTAGATATGGAGAGAAGCCATGATGGAGGAGTATTAGTCCATAGTGAAGAATGATGTGTGGGATATATTTACGAGATCGTAGGGGAAGTCTTTGGTGACTTCCAAGTGGATCTATGAAGATAAAATGTGCAGGTGATGGGAGCATCGAGAAGCAAAAAACAAGATTTATTACCAGAGGATTCTCTTAGTGGAGGGAATAGATTATGAGGAGACATTTTCTCATGTCGCTCGATATATTTCCATCCAGACGATGATTTCCCTTGCAGTAGCCATGGGATTGAGATTACATCAGATGGATGAGAAGATAACATTTCTCAATGAAGAGATTGAGAAATAAGTATACATTGAGAAGTTGGTTGGTTTCATGATACATGAGAAGGAGTCTCATGCATGCAGATCGAAGAAGGCCTTGTATGGACTTATCCAGGCACCTAGAGCTTGGTATACGAGGATTGATGTATATGGCCTGAGATATGTCTCCAGTATTGACGTAATATTAAAGGGATATATTGACTATGACGAGGAAAGGAGCATTGTAGAACACCTCCAGGTGTTGCTTTACCTTGGGATTTTCCATGACTTCCTGACGTAGCAGGAAATGGAATTTTGTGCCTTGAGTACCACAGAAACAAATAGTGTTGTGGATGGTAGTTCGCGAAGTAATGTGGCTTCACAAACTCTTTTCAGACTTGATTGGTCATTGATATCATTATGTTCGAGACATGATGCAGAGGGAGACAATACAGGTGCAATACTTTCCTACAGATGACCAGATTGTAGATGATCTCACGAAGCTTCTTTCTAGGATGAAGTTCAAGTACTTCCGTGAGAGACTTGGCATGATGCCTTCGTCGTTGAGAGGGAGGGTTGATGATTATAGCTTCCTAAGACATTCTCCAAATCGTACTCCTCTGGAATGAGTTGATTTGATCTGCGAGGAAACCTATGTGATAGGTGAGATTGTACTCCTATGGACTTAGTTGAGTTGATCTATGAGATGATTCGTACTCCTCTGGACTGAGTTGAGTTGACTTGTATTAAATTGGTCTCCTGTCGTACTCCTTTGAACTGAGTTGATTTTACTTGAGATGGCTCTCCAGTTCATACTCCTATGGACTTAGTCGAGTTGATCTGTAAGAGTGATGTCCCTAGTGGTTGAGAACTAGAGGACATGTCCTGGGGAGTAGATCCATGACGTCACACTATGGGATAGACCCTAGTGTTTCTAGAGGGAGGAGCCTCTAGAGGTCCACATGGGATGAGACATGTGTTGACGTGTCCACATGGAATGAGCCATGTGTGACGTACCCTTGAGGAAAATCTCAAGTGGTTAAGGTGTCCAAGTGGTTGGGAGGATATTCCACTTGCCAACAACCCTTAGGGGTTGGTAATATCCATCTGGGTTGGTGCCCAACAACCCTTGGAGACCTACTGGTCATATGGTTGGGAGAATGTTCACTTGGGTTCATGGCCAACAACCCTAACTGGTTGGGAGAACATTCATCTGGGTTGTTTCCCAACAACCCTTCGAGACCATTGTTCCTTGATGAGATATGTCATGTGGTAATGAGTCCCTTAGTACACTAAGTGGTGATGAGACCCTAATTTCATTCTAGTGGAGAAGAGGCCCTAGAATATCGAAAAGGTCCACATTGGAGCAACAATGTCTAATGAGGAGATGCTACCAATAGCATGGTCTGCAAGACCATGTTGTGGTCAGAGGACCATGGTATATCCTGAGAGGCTATGAGTACCAGGAGTAAACATCACTGAGAATACCTCCTTAGCTAAGAGGGAGTGTTGATATTTTTGGTAGATGTGGGAGGTATTCACCTCCAAGAGATATCCTACAGATTGATATCCTAAGAAGAGAAAACCCCTCTCTAGCAATGAGAGACAAGGGAATAAGTTGGCCCTATTATGAAAGTAATTTATATGTAACTTATACAAGTTGGCCCTGTTATCACCATAACAATTTTCAGATAGGATCCAAGTTTCAGATTTAGCAGGGTACTAAAGCAACGTAGAGATATGGCACGATTTGGAGGATCGGGCTACATCTGGCGGAAAAGGGAAAATATATCGGAGGCACAAAAGGAGGGGACCTACGAACTGTAGATCTTGAAACATTCCATATCAACGGCCAGGACGCATATCGGGCGATGAAATAGCATGAAGGATAATTTTTCGAGGGTGGGCGGGGAAAATACCACGGTTTCATTCTGTGGATGCGTGGCACCCTCAAAGGCACATCAGGGTGAAAAGTGGGTAAGCGCGAAACCACTCAACCACGCCCCGATGCCACATGTTCAAATTCCATTTGAATACATCTAATCAATAATTTGTGTAGGGAAAGGTGACGACCGGTCAAATCTCCTCTGCCACTCGTTTAGGTACTTTACGTCCGTGTGATGTCAAGTAAGTGCCGCCAGATAACTAACTCAAAGGCTCATCATTCTAAATAGATTGGACAAATGTGATAAACCAATGTACCTACAAGTACTCTTGTCAACAGTTCATGATTAAAACTGAATGACTATCACTCTTCAAAATATGGATGGCGTTACTCTGCTCCGAGAAATCAACCTTTCATTCGCAAGTAGAGTAATCTCAAACTGGATCAAATTCCTAATTTTTGTGAAGTTAAGGAAGACAAAATCGTGTTTTCTGCAAAACTGGGAGACATGGACAAAGTTGATCAAACAACATCTAGTGAACCAGGATTTTCAACCAATATGGTGAATTCATCAGCGAATAAGAAAGAGAGGTTGGTTGCACAGATATTGGCAAAACAATTCCATAAAAATCCTGCAACAGAACCATAAGCGGACAAAGAGATTAGATTAAATCCCATCATGAGAGATTTAATCATCAATGGACACACGAACGGGTGCTACAAACGAGAAGTAAAGAGGAAGTAGAGAAAGTGACAGAAGACATGAATCAGAGTTGAGGCATTCGAGAGCGAAAACCAACGAGTCTGGTTGATCACTCTAATAGAAGAAATCACCAATCTGGAATAATTTCTCAGGCTGAATTGAGTACGTTTCATAAAATTTTGGACATATGGCATTCAATAAAAAAACCTCAGATATGTCAGTCCTGTTTATAATGCTCCCTATAAAGTAGGAGAACAGTTTTTATGTGTTACTCCTTTTTTGTAACCGATCTCTATCTTTAGACTATGAGGAAGTTGAGTCGTTTTGAATCCCGCATGTAAATTTTCTATATATATCATTCCAAGGATAAAGAAAGTAACGAGGGAAGAGGGGCCTTCCATCGAAGCAGGAAGACTTTGTAAAATCATGGAGATAAACTGAATATACAATGCATAAGAAATTTTTAGATTGTTTATGAAAATATTCTAATTGGCTGTGATATGAGTTTTGTTTTCTTTTATTGTATGTACTTCCTGTGATATTTATTCCATTTACATTTTCTTCTGTTTAAATTGGAAAGTTAAAGGCCCAGAATTCATCTTATGATTCTCTTGGTTTAGCAATCTAAACTGTGTGAATTTCTTCCTAACTAATTCAGAATTCATTTTAGTATGCTCTGATGCAGTTATGTGTTCTCCTTTTTCCTCTTTCACCATGCAAATTTCAATTTAAACTCAGACTCATTGCCTCATTTAGCCTTTTTCCTCTTGATATTTCAAATGATTTGTCACTTCTTTATTAATTTCTGAGTCCATAGCCCAAATGTCACCCCCATTTCTTTAGCAACTTTATAAAAACCCCCAACATAAACCAAATCTAGCCACTAATTACCAAAGAAATATCATGTGACAGGAGAGAGCCCTCTCTGAGTTGAGAAGGCTAGTGCCTAGCTCTAAAGTAGGTTGAAACAATTACCTCTGTCGTTTGTCTATTCAGCCGGACAAAATTTACAGAGTGATAACATTATGGCACCGTTGTCGGGGACGAAATTGAAAATTTTCCCTGGGAAAGATGACATGGTCGAGTTCTAAGGTCTGAGAGAAACAGACACTTGGGCACATATTGGCTGTATTCCTACTCTCACGACTCCACACATCAAAAAAATAGTTTGAAGGTGATTCCACTGGTAGAAGAATCCATAAATTTGAATTTTCAATGGCGACTCCACTCTCAATGCAGAATACAACTTCCAAAATATTATTGGCGACTCCACTCAAGATTCAAATGTAATTTAGAGACTCCACTGGAAGATGAGACCCCTTGACAGAGGTATGAAAAAACATTATGGAAGAAAACAAGTACTCAAAATTGAATTTTTTCTAAGGCATTTTATTGTTTGTTATAAGTTGCCTTTGGTCCTTTCTTGAACATGTTAGACAAATTTTTCTTTACCTACTGCATGAAAATGATGATCATGACAATATTGAAATTATATATCCTCCTCTTAAAGTTATACATATATCTCCTCAGTTTATCACTGATTTTGATAAAAATACCCCATTTAAGCCATGTGATAACCATGACCAAGTTGATAAGCCCCATGAAGCCAAGGCTGATATTTCACCTCCTGTACTTGATCCAATGTCCTCCAAGACTCAACATAGATACAGACCCTTGAAGCTACCCCAAATCCTTCATGATTTTCCTCCAAAGTAATATAAGTACCTACCTGTGTTTGATGGGGAACCTGATGCCATCTTAGCTGAAAAACACATCCAAGGGTTTGAGAATTTTATAGATTTGTTTGAGATTGACCATGATGATGTTTGTATGAGGGCCTTCTCTCAATCCTTGAAAGGGGACACCAAATACTGGTTCAAACATTTGCAGCTAGAGATAATTATCTCATGGGAGGAATTGAAGAATGTCTTTTTGAAGTTTTGGGGCAAGAATAAATCTTTGGATTTACATCTTACAGAGTTCTATGCCTTAAAAAAGAAGAGCAATGAAACTGTTTCTATATTCAGTAGAAAGGTTTCCAATATCTATTACAATTTTCCCAAAGAAATTCAACCCACTGAAGTTGTTGCCATCCTCCATTATGCAACTACTCTTCATCCAGATTTGTCTTTCCTCCTGATGGAAAGAAGACCTAAGTCCTTACAACAAATGTTCAATGATGCTCAAGAGATTCAACACAATATCCAAGCATGTGAATGTAGCCTAAATGAGGGGTTGAATATTCAAGAATATGAGAGCGAATATGAACAAGAAAAGATTGATTGGAATCATGAACATCGAGTCGATAATATCATAGCTTCTCTTGAAGTTTTCAATGCTCATGATTTTGCAAAAGATCATATTCCACTTGTTGAAAAAGGAGGTGCCAGTTTAACTCCTGATCCATTCTAGGATAAGCAGAGGACTGATTGTTTTATATATTCATTTATAGACAATCAAGAAGATGAAGCTACACGTCAGCCTGTTGAAAAGCAGGTTGATGTTCCAAGTTTTTTCTTGTTGGATGATATTGTAGATGTTGCTTATTTGCCTATATATGATAAATATGATGATGATTGTGATGTTGAATTCCTGGAACAACTAGATGTATGTTCTCTAT
>SNQJ01S0197048.1:0-17333 GCA_010110895.2 Picea sitchensis
TATTGAAATAATAAGGGAAATCAATATCACATTTATCTAATGAATATTGTCAAAATGAGAGACAGTAAAGAACACTTTGAACCATATAAGAATATCTAATAAGTGTTGTTGTAATATGTTGTTGCTATAAGGCACTAAGCCCTATGTGAATGAGGTAAGCAAATGAAAGTGTGCTAACAAAGATGTGTCATACTATTCAAACAATAAAGTCTTGATTACTAGATTGCATAGTTATATCATTCCCACAATGCATCTATTTATGATTTTTATGCTAGGTATTGCAAAGAGAGGATTGCCTAAAAATGCCTTCAATATAATGAAATATTTCTAGCTAATCATCCACATAAATGACAACAGTTAGGGTTATTTCACCAGAGATCTAGGATAGAATATTTGAACCAGATATTAGATCTGTGATAACATCATAAATGTCGAAGCAATCGAGAGCATGAACTATGTAAAGTAGTGATGTATTAACCGAGAGCATTAACCTTGACTCTACAACTCCTAAACAATGAAATCACCATGTAAACAACAATAAAAGTAAGGTTTCATTATCTCTTAATGAAATTGTTGTAACATTTCATGCATTAATTTGATCCTAGAGATAAAATGGAGAAATAAAACAAACAAACATTGGCCAAATAACAACTATATCATCATCATCACATGTACTCTTAAACTCTGCAGTTTGAAAATCAAGAAGAGACCCTCAAACGATAACCCAAAGTGTTAAGGTCCTAACCCGCACATAGGTAGATCAATGTATTCGGATGTAATAAAGGTCAATATTAATAAGACCTTTCAATAAAATAGAATAAGGCGGATGTAAGAAGACCTAATAGAAGCTTCTGCTTCTAGAAGGATCTTCTTAGATGCTTCTCTTAATAGACATATTTAGTATAAATAGAATTGAGGTACAAAACCCTGATGCAGGGAGATTATTATAACGGGCGTTGCTTTCGTGGAGGGTGCCCCTCCGAAGAGCTTTGTGAACATTTCTGAATCAAAGTATTCTTTCTGTTGCTATTTCATATATCATTTACTGTGGCGGAATTATCTTTGAGTATTTCTTGTTATTAAATCATTTCTAGCATTTCATTTCGTGCATGTTTATACTCATCCGGTATCTTGCAAGTAGTGTCGAGGAGCCTTTCATGGGAAGTGTGGGTATTTTTTTTCAGGTAGAGGCGATATTTCGGCGTCTTTAAGCCAGAGATAAATAGATTGCAGTCGCAAACCAGCGGTTGAGAGGTTTCGCCTGCCGGAAATACAAGTGGTTCTTAAGAGCACATCAGTTGGCCACCCTTGTAAACCCTGTTGAGCCTTGAGTGGTAAAGGCGTAGAACCAACCTTGTCTGGTCGAAGCGCCGTTTCTGAAGCCTGCAGCCGTCAAACTATGACCCCATAGGGCTGCTATAGTGTCACTGAGAACAACTTTCGGGAAGATACTCTCTAGTACACAGGTAAAACCGAGGAATTACGAATGCGGCTAAAGTGCAGTCCTCCTTAGTTGAGTGCCACAGGGGATATTACGTTGAAATACTCTTTACATTGGACCATAGCATCATCAGAGCTACCATACAGGGAAAACCGCAGACCTATTCCATTAGATTCATCTTCTCCCTTATCGCTCATCCCATATCATTTCTGCCGAAACTTTTGACCCGCCTTGCCTGCCACCCCGGTTCACCGTCATCGCGAAAGCCCATGCCGTAACCAGAGCCCTGGAGTGCAAGCTTCCAACACCACGCAATGCGGACTACTTGGACGGAGCAGTGAAACAACTCCACGATTGCCTACTATTACCTCCGTGATACTCCATGGTCATCCCGTAAATATGTCATCGTCCGCCAATGAGATCAAACGTAAAGGCCCGACAGAAGCGAATCATCTTTCCACTTTTCTTGCCGCAAACTCAAACTCCCTAGGTGTCTTTCACGATGCACGCAAAAGGTACGGAAGGTGTTCTTCCCATTCCTTTCAACCCATCACTTTCAAAGGGACATAGCCTTCCAGCGAATTAGGATGTAACCAAATTTGATGGCTCCGGATTCTTGATTGGTCCACAAATGGAATTTATTATTCTCTCACAACATTTACGGATGACTTGGCCAAACTTAGGTATGGTGTCCTCCATCAAACCCAGCGGCAATGGTAGCTGATGGGAGAAAAACTTTTCGTCAAGGATACATTGCTTGGAACCAATTTTGTTGAGCTTTATGGAAACTGGCTTTTATTCTGATTTTAACCATTTAGATGCGTTTGACAAAGTGGAAACAATCGGGGAATACGGGGCCGAAGACTTCATCAATTGCATTTGAGCATCCCCAGCTTTTTAGTGAGAGGCATAGATTGATGCTTTCTTTTAGCGAGAGTGTTTATCGATGGCTCAGGAGGGTCCGGGCCCCATGTCTCAACAAACCGACTTAGGTGGAAATTCAAAAATCTAAAGAAGCACAACAAATTGTTTCCTCTCAAAACCTGCATAGCGCTTCCTTATCCGGCCCTAAACCAGGTAAACCCCACCTCCCTCATTTATTAAAATCCAAGAATTGACCAAAGGTTGAAATGGTTGGGCTTTGTAACTCAAAATTTTCCTGTTATGGTGTGATGAAAATATTTCCAAACCCACAAATGTAAAGGAACAAAAGCTCTTGCGGCATCTCACAGAGATATTCGGGAAGGAAATATGTTGACAACCCCATGCAGAATTCCGGCGCCACCTCCCTCCGTCCCTCTGAAGAGGAACCATCATTTCCCTCAAGTACTCATGAAGCCCCTGCCTTTAAACTCCCTCCGACTAATGATTTGTCAAAGAATAAAGGTCATCATCTTAGTTGATAGTGGCATCACCCACAGACACTGACTAAATACCTTGCAAAAGAGCCATTTACTATATCCATCACGTCCAAATAATTTCCAAATCGATTGCCAATGGGAACTCTGAAATATGGTAGGCTCTGAAGATAATAATTCTCAAATAGAGTGAGCTACAACCTCAAATCCCATATATGTTTTGCTATTGACGTAGGAGTTGACATTGTGTTGGGTGCCAGATGGCTCAGAACCATGGGTCCCATTCTCACGGATTTCCGAACATTAACTTATTACAATTTATTAAAGGGCTGAAGCATAAATTTCGAGGCACATCCTTGTGGGTTCCTCACGAAATCATGATTCTCATCACCAGCATGAAAAATTGCTCAAAGGTCGTTAGGGTGTCTTGGCCCAACTCCATCGCCTGACCACAAGATCCCACAGGTGCCCCGGACCTCCAATCCTCCTTATAAACAATCAGCAGGTCTTCTCCTCCCCCAGGGACTCCCCTTCCTGTGATGTCCGTTATTCCCCTTGTCCAGGAGATCTTCCCCAACATCTCTTCACGTCCATGTACACCCCTTTCTTAAAAGAATGAAATTGAAAAAATGGTCGGGGAACTCCTTCACCAGTCATCCAGATCCCTGAAATACCGAGCCCTTACTCTCTCAAAATTCGTCTAGCAGTACAAATAAAAGTTCTATGGTGAATGTGTCCACGACTTCGATGCTCTCAATGAAACTCTGCATCAAAGACAAATTTCCCATTCATCATTGATGACCTCCTGGTCAAAGGCCCAGGTGGTGCCAGTTCTTCACCAAACTTGATCTTCGGGCTATCACCAGATATGTAAGAAAGAGGAATACATTCCCAAGAACCTTCTTACAGCACTCATAGGGAATGCACACTGAGTTTTAAGTGTACCTTTTGGGTTATGGCAGCCCCTCCACCTTCGAGACCTCATAAGATATATCACTTTAAAAGCCCTTTTGCCCGTCCATTTTGTCTTGTTTCTTTGATGATATCCTCACTTATGCCTGAAAGAGACAGCCGTTGATTCATCCCGACTCATGTCGGATCAAGGTTCTCATCCTACTCAGCATTTTCCAAACTCTTCTAAACAGAGTCCAAAATGTTATTTTGGTGCCTCTAAAGTAGAATACTTGAGTCATCTCAGCAGGCAAGGATGGCATCGAGAGGTGGACAAGATTAGGCTTCTTCTGCAGATTGGCGCACCTAAGACTCACCGAAATATTGCGTGGATTTTTTTTGGGCCTCATAGGGTATTATCATAAGTTCGTTCAGAACTATGGAAAGATTACAGCCCCTCTCACGGCTCTCCTTAAAAGGAACTCTTTAACTTGGACTCCCCAGTATTTGCTCGAAGCACTGAAAACTTTTAGAGATGGCCACTTTTCCCCTCAGGTTCTGACCCTTCAGGACTTCAAGGAAAGACATTTGTGTTGGAATCGGCCCTCAGGGGAAGGAATTGTTGTCACTTATGCAAGAGAATTGCGATAGCGGCTGCTATTAATGAACAATATCCCGAGAAAAGAATGGGCAACCTATTTGTGAAAGAATCAGTATTACAGCGTTAAATGCAGGTTGAATTATAGCATCCTTATCTCTTGGGACAGCGATTTCAGAGTCAGATGAACCATCAGCATCAAATGCTGGAAAAATGCATTTCTTCCCAGTAGCAACAAAAATGGGCCACTAATCTCTTTGGATATGATTCTTGAGATCAATTTACAAGAAGGGAAAAGAAAATCCAGTTGTTGATTCTCTTTCTAGGAAATATAAAGCTGAAGGATCTGGCACCTGCTGTTCATTGCCCCGATTGGCTACAAGAGGAGAATGGGCTGAGACCCAAGTTTGCATCTGATTTAGCAACCTCTGGGGCATGGTAAAGTAGGCTCCCCAGAGTACTCTACAGCCAGGGATGAGCTTCGATACAAGGTGGCTTGTATTTAGAAATGGCTGAAATCAAGCTCAATCCACGATTACTCTATGAGCTTCGCCCACCGTGAGGCTTTCGGGGATACCAAAACATATGGGCGATTCGCGTTCTTTTTGGGATATTTATGAAGCAGGACATCATTAAAGTTTACTTCAGGCTGAATCGCCGAAAGGTATCCTCAGCGCAACAAAGGGAAAGCTTGATCAAGCATGTCAGGGCACCCCTCCAGCTACACTTAGATTCCCCTGTGTGGAGGGATATCTCTTGCTGGACTTCGAGGCTTACTGAATGGAGATAAATCCCGATTGATAGTATTGGTGGTGGATAGCCTTCCAAGTATGCTCATTTTTGTGTTCTTCACCACCCATTTCTTGCACACCCACGGTGGCCAAAATTTTCATGGATCAAGTCTTAAAACTTCATGGCATACTGAAACTATATTGTTTCTGATCGAGGCCCAGCTTTCACAAGCAATTTTGGCAAAAACTGTTTAAATGGGCACCTGAGTGCATCCTCATTTCAAACTATCGGCTCCCCAGGGCAGGATGGTCAAGCGGAATTAAATCGAAAGCAAGTGTTTGACCTATCCGGGTACTTGCGTAACCAACACCGATTAAGGCTCAAGCTAGTTTTCGCCAGGTCAATTTGGTACAACACTACATACCATGACCCTGCATGTCTTTTGGAAGGCGGTGTGGGCCGAGTATGGTGGTCTCTCAGCCACGCCAGATTTGCCTGAAGGTCCAGAGGCGGTTGACCAAACGCTACGATTCACGAGGATATCATATTTACCAAAGAGAACTTGGTCGCCGAATGTAATGGAAAAGGTGCCATGGATCAAAGTCATTTCGGGCAATCAATTTGAAGATGGGGATCGGGTGTTTACCAACGGTACCAAGCCATATAAGCAAACTTCCTCGAGGTAGCCGGAAGCTAGCGCCGATTACATAAGCCTTCCTACGGTTCTCTCAATTAGTAGGGACAAGAGCCGCATATCTAGCTCGCGGTCGATCCCGAGCTACATCTGACATGTTTCATGTGAAGGTGGTGGAAACGGTGCCAAATTCAAACCAACCTTCGAGTTAGGCGAAGGATCCATTTGGCTACAACCGAGGAAAGCGGAGTTTGGACCGTGGGCGTCGCTCGTCAGGAAGAACTTCATCAAGGAAGTGCTAGTCACGGTGGAAAGATGCTGTAAATCCGGCCGGTCACCGCTTGGGAACCCGGCTACGCCAGTACATAGGAACCACATCTCAAAAGCCTTGAAAGGACAAAAGTACATTTTAAAGCCGGACATGTTAAGTTCCTAACGCGCAGTGAATCAATATATTCAGATGTAATAAAATTCCAGTATTAATGGATAACAATAAAAATCAGAATAAAGGCGGATGTAGAGACCTAATGAAACTTAAAGCTACAGAGGATCTTCCTCGTCTTCTGCCAATAAGAACATATTGAAGTATAGATAAAGGTCGAGATTGTAAAACCATTTGGGAGACTATTAACGAGGCGTTGCTCATTATGATTACCCCCATGAGGGCACAGCATAGACGTTACTTCTCTGAATCGGTGTTTTTGTTGCTATTTAGTATATCATTTATTATTAATTATGAAGATTTCTCTGGACTTCGCACATTATTTTATCCATTCATTAGCATTTCATTTACGACTTTGCATATTTTTTACATATCGGTATCTTACCAGTGATTAACGATGACCATTTCATAAATTAAATTGGACTTACCAGGGCATCAATTTGTCACTTGGGATATTTTATAGCACAATACTCATCAAACTTTTAAAAAATGAGCCTTATAACAATAACATTCAATGAGATAATAACTCTGTATTTTTTAGGATAGTTAGGAACTATTTGCCACAATTGATCAAAATAAGTGATGTATTATCCTTGAGGGAGGTCATTGGACAATGATCATAAATGAGACAAAGATTCCCATTCTAGAGAGTTCATTACTCATTTATTTACATTGATGTGTCATTGGACATGGTTTAGAGAAATAACACCTTTAATGTTGGACTAATGATAAATTTTAACCCTTATTCACACATGTATTCAACAAGATAACCATAGATGGGACATCAATCAACTAAATTGTTCATACTTATGATATCATTGTTTGTTACATGTGAGTGTGATAATCATTGAACATACTTCAAAATTGCAAAAATGAACGATCTAATTACGGTCAATACCACATGTTCCAAGAAACAATATCTAGGGAATCCACAAGAATAATGGTTATAGAATTTCTCTAGGATGCTGTAATACGAGGAGTTAGATAAAAGATGTAGTAAGAGCTTATATTCAAAGGCCAACACATTGTACCAAATAACACCTTTGCGAGAGATCAAGTCAGCATAAAGTTAAGTCAAGCAATTGGATATATCGAACTGAATCCCAAACAATCCTAGATGAAATGGGACCAGGATAGCCCTAGTTACCAAGAGCAAAATATAAAAAGAGAACAAAAGAGGAAAGAGATGATTTGGTTTTGGTGGTTGAAGAAAAGGATGAATAGTGCCTAGGATGGCTGGGAATGTTGGTGTCACTCAAGGGTTTCCTCTCATCACGTTAACTCAGGCTGAAGTTCTCTTCAATATTTTTGATGAGTTGGTCCTTTAAAGAATCTCTCGAAATTTAACAAGGTGATCTTAAAGGTTGGCCAAGGAAAAAGAGAAGAGCCCTAGGACGTCATACTTTAATGCAATGGAACAATTCTTCAATGTTCAAAGGTGTAAGGAAAGAAGACTATACCTTGAGTTACCCTTATAAGTGGAGCATGATTCCATTGTTTGGTCTTGTAGTAGCTTTTTCCTCCAACAAACATGATTTTTTTTATCTAAACCCTTGAAAAATAGTTGAACATTCACTTAGAAGAAATATAGATGCACAAGAACTCTTGTAAGCTAGTTTTCTCATTAATATCCAACGATTTGAAATGAGGGAGGAGTTCTCCTTTTATAGGTGAGAAAGCCTCCTCAATTACAATTCAAAACCATGTGCTAGCTCAAATACCATGAGCTCAAAACTATTAGCTCAGTTGAAACCATGGGAAAATACAATAATTGATGTAACAAATCCCTCAAAATCTAGAGCGCCCCTCTAAAATGGTCAAATACATCAAAATAGGGCCACACATGTGATTCAGAGTCCTAGGAGATGTGCCCCTAAAAATGGCGCAGAATTCTCATCCAAGAGGAGTGAAAGGTGAGTCAAATGGTCCATGGACCCAGTGATCCTCTATTCCCATCCAGAAAGCTAGGGAATGGATGAGCATGGTACTTCCAGCTCAGTGTGGCTGACCACCTCACATGGCAGGGGACATCAATCAATGGTAAGAATTGTCATGCCTCGATTAATTTCATAGAAAGGAAAATCAAGGTGATCAGTACACATCACCTACTAATCAACTTCAACCACCTTCTCCATAACTCGTTGTCTCTCGAATCGCACCAAAATCCTCCCACTTTGCATGGTCAAGAGGAATAAAAATTACAGAATAAAATGGTACAATGTCAATTGTTATGGAGAGAAAATATGGGTGGTCCATGTGGCAAGTGTGATGATGTGGTGTCCTTGTCATGCACTGATTCATTGTCACAAATCCTAAATCAGTGACACACATCCTGATGTGGTACACGGATTCCAAGGAAAATTGCATGGATCCCAATGTTTGTATATATGGTCAGATATGAGTACATGGATCCCAATCTGGGTATCATGGATCCCAATGTCCTCACCGGATCTGGTAGGTACATATCTGAGTGCAAGGTACCCATGGAGTGATGGGTCTGTAACTGCCAGAGAAGCCTAATTGTTGATGGCACATAATGATCTCTGTGAGCTATAACAAAAGAGTTAGTTTTAATATTTTGTGTAATTTTTACCAAAGGGAAATAACATTAACCCTTATACACATGTGACAAGATCACTAGGACAAATTCTTTTTGGATACCCTAGTTGAAGAGATAGGTAATTTTGATGAATAAAGAATGGAAAGGGAAGGTAAAGACTACATGTATTGACCATCAGCTCATTTATATGCATGGGCACTTTATTTGTTCATCTATCTGCTGAAGCTCACGATATTTTTATACAATATCCTTTCAAAGGAGGGCTTTAATTGGGTTGCTGTCCTAGGCATTGTTTCTTAATACCCTTTATGCTGCATGTTCAAATTATATGTGAGACAGTCCTTTTCATTATATATTGAGAAATAAAAGTTTAGCATATTTTGTGAATGTATAACATACTAGATCTTTTCTGGTGTCTTATTATTTCGTAATGTGTTAAGACCAGTTTTTTCCAATTCTCTTATGTTTTGACATTGTGATATTAAATTCCATATTTTCAATTTGTTTTTGTTAATAAAAAGGGTGTTTCTAAATCACAGTATTTTATAGTACAAAAATGCTACATAATAGAGCAGTCTTCCATTTGTAATTAGGCAGGAACATGTGTGATTCCAGTGATTTTAAACAAAATGACTATCATGTCTACCACCTTGGAAATGGAAACCATGGTGGGGTGGTGGACTCAAGTGTTCTGATTAGGCCTTATAAAATCTAGAGAAAAATGCCAGGCAGAAAAAAGAAGAGGTTGAGCTGAAAGCTACATCAGCCATGATCAGAGGAGCCTATTAGGTGAAATGAGATATCCCTTCAGCAAAAGAGGATTAAACATGACATAGCACACAGGAAAGGTCTGGAAGCTTGCATGTGTGGAAGGGACATCCTGGAAATATCCACCTTAAAGAGAGTTAAACACATTAAGCACACAGGGGGCAAGTCATCAGAACACTGTGAAGGGGCCATCCCGAGATGGGGCAGTGCAATACCCAGGTGGGTAGCAACCCCAGGTTGTCAGGTGTGTTGAACACTTCATACAACCTGATCCTGTTGTGCATGAGGTGTATCCTAGATGTATCTCATCACACTTACATGAAACCATGGCCAAAGATGAGCTCAGAGTGGCTCCAAATGGAATAAAGGCTGGTGGGAGGCATGAGATAAATCAGGGATGCTTGATGGAGTGGTGGAGGCATCAAGACGGGGTGTCCCTCCACCTCGGCTCCCGAGTCCTCCAATGTTGTGACCATGACCTCCACTGCTTTGGTCTCCTCTACTGTTGTACCAGTGTCCACGACCTCCACCGCCTCCACTTGGATTGTATTTGAATTAGATACCGTGTGCATCTAAAATTGAGCAATGGAGTCATATGCAGGAATTCCCTAGGAATTCTGAGAATATGAATCTCAGCTCCTCCTGCACATGTAGAGGGTGCCTTCACTTGTTGGATTACACAGGAATGCCAAATCAGTGAGAGAACAGAGAAGAAGAATTCTGGAGGAATCTGGGATGGAGTTCTGGGAATCTCTCCCTCACGACATATTCATTGTTGATGTTCACGGCCTCCCAGCGTTGAGATCAGGCAACTGGATGAGGTGCATTCCAACCTCACTTTGCAACATCATCAGGAATCCTAAGACTGCCCCACCATGCCGGGCAGCACTTGGCACCTTTCTCCCTTGGCATGGCTGGTGGGGAGGTTAAATAATTCTGCAGGGGAGGCTTAGCAGAATCCCTGCTGAGTTCCACGTTCTCCAGAAGTTTCAAGGAGGTGGAGCACGAGATATAAATGGAGCCAACCTTGTCCGAGTTGGAGAGATAAGCCCATGCTCAACATGACCACAGTACTAAACCCTCCTTTGCATTTACATCTGGGTGTCGCCATTAGCTTCACATGAGGGAGTTGTCCTCCCCATCTCAACAGGAATTAATGGTCACCCTTCATTCAAGATTGAGGAGTGAAAGTATTTTATATATTATGGCTTGGGCTTGAGGCGAGCTCACGCTGGCCTCCCACCTTCTACGTGGCATCCCATCCAGGGATGGGAATAACCTTTCTGGCTAATTCGGACAAAGCGATTTGAAATTCCAGGATCGAGAGAGGGTTTCACATTCGATGGATCAGCTCCACCGGGAGAGCTGCGCCCTCATTTTCAGGGAGATTGTCATCTTGCTTTGCCTCTATTTCACATGTGAGGGATTAGGGTGAGGACAAGTGCTTCAGAAGGAATTTAAATCTGCTCAATCCACGAGAGTCTCGGTTGGGTGAGACGTCTTGGTATGAATATGAATGATTTAATGATAAGTGGAAGTTAATAGGAATCTTCCTCCACCTATGATCTATATGATCATGGTTTGTTTGCTAACTTTTCCAAATTCCTATGAGAGGCTCCAAGATTCTGTTTGCGTGTACGTATTGAATCCTAGATAACTGCATATTTTAAAATTTTCCTCTTTTCATCTGGAGGACATCCAAATCAAAGTGAACACGGATTCCTTTTGGCTGCTATCAAATTTTAATTTAATAAAACCAATGGGTGGGGGGGACCAAGTGCTTGGACTGTTGATTGTTTTAGTGACCCCATTGTTCTATCTTTCGCCAGTGAGGTTGAGCTGTCAGGCCTGTAGGATATGACTTTCTACTTGTCCATATTTTCGAACCTAAATAAAAGAAATAATAAATAAGATTTAATATTCTCATAGCAATTCCATGAGTAATCATTGAAATACTATTTGAAGTCCTTATTATTATTATTATTATATATATATATATACCATACTATATATATATATATATATATATATATATATCCTATATATATATATATGGATCCCTAATATCCCTATTGCATGGCAAAATTGGGGAAATGGCAGAGTGTCAAAGTGTTGTAACAAGTGCTGGGGCTGAATCAATTGGCGGATGAACTTGAAAAGAAGCCTCGTAGTTAGAGTATGGTAGATGGTTTATTGAAGAACAATCTGACAGCGGTATCGGTTTCTACCACAATCCTTTTCATGAAGTCTCGACCTCTTAAAAAAACTATGCTCATCAGAGCGATATTTTGGTGTATTTGTTTTTTAATGGAAATATTGTATGGTTTATAGAACTAAATTGAGTCAACTTTAATGGAGACTTTTTATATTTTTGTGGATAATGTACCTCAATCTCTTTAGGGATAGATGGGGACATCAAATTTAGTATTCGGCTATTTATTGTTACTGTTGCTATGTAATGATGCTTTTCTACATCGACAGTCATGGTTCTTTTTCTTTATTGATAATATATCGGAGGCCGTGCTACCATGGCCTATCTCTGCAATGAATGTAATTTTTCTATAGTGAAATTACTAAAATTTTCAGGGGACAACTATATATATATATAGAGAGAGAAATGGGGGGTTGATAGATATGAAACAGTATGTACATCCGGAATTATGTCACGATAAATGGATTTAGACATATATGGTAGATTTTGATTATATATGGAGTCATCTCAGTGGTAGATTTTGAATTATATATCGATGTCTCAACACCTATTTGATGTTAAAAATAGGCATTTGGTGTTTGCCACATGGCAGGGACCATGTAATAGATTCTAAATTAGTTCACATCACATGTGTTGAATATTTGTTGCTTTCACTTCAATTATTCAATAAGTAAACAATGCTTCCTGTCATGTGGTCCACACAAAAATGAAGAGGTAAATGTTGGATACATGTCATCTATATGTCATTTTAGCATCGGGTAAGTGATGAATATGCCAAAAAAAAGGGTCATAATTTCTTACTCGTTGGATTAGCCACATGTAAGATGTTGAATATTCTATGACACTTAGCCAATGTATATTAAAATCTTGAGTGACACGAAATCAACATTTATAATGTTGAACTCACATTGAATTATGTTCAAAAATGGGTTCAAATATAGTAGTGATGACATTACACAAAGAGATTGGCCAAAATTCTTCAAATGTATCGAGAGCAACTTTCTTAGGTATCAATGCCAAAAAGGTAGAGTTTAATGCTCCTAAAACCTAGCTTGGAACTGTAGATTCTTCCACCACTCCTCGAATATCCTCCTCTATGAGATCATATGATCCCGAGTAGAACTTGATTGAAAATCCTTCTAGACCAAGGTTCTTATCTTTTTGGAAGGAAGAAAGGACATCCTTTAATTCCTCTTTAGAAATTGCCTCCACTAAACTATCATTCTAATCCCCGTAGACAAAACTTGAAAACAAAGAAGAGAGTTTTATAATTTTTGCTATGTTAATTGATTTTAGGGACCTTGAATAAATTATTGTAATGAAAAACCCCTTCACTTGCTATCTCCTTAAAATTAGAAACTATTTCAATGTAGAACATTGAATATCCCATTTAATATTATTACCCTTCCCATGTTTGCAAAATTATAGAAAACCTTGGTAATTTTGTTTGCTTGGTATAATCTTGAGATTACCTTTTCATTACACAACTATTTTCAATAGGAATCTATTGTTCTCAAGAAGGCCGAGATAGCTCTTTAGAAGCGACCCAAAGGAATTTACATGGAGAGTGAGGGAATGTCTTGATTTTGATGAGCACTTCGTGTAGAGTCTGTCATTAACACCATTATTTCATTAATAAAAATTGATTTAATCATCTCATTTAATCATCTCTATGTATTTTTTCGCTAGGTTAATAATATGATTCATTTTGGTTCTAAATATAATCCAAAACCAATTAAGGTGGCAATCCAGTGAAGAGTTCGTTTTGGAAAAACGAAAGGGGCGGAATTTGATTCTTGCAAAGAGTTCGGAAAGTAAATATTTTTGCTTACGCACAGGGGAGACTGTAAATAAGATCGAAGGCTCAGGATATTTACAATAATTTGAGGCCGGTTTGGGAATTACGAGAATCGAACCTTGGACTCCGCGTTGGTCACAGGCACTCACCTCAATATATGGAGATCAGTCTGTAAATTTTGAGAACTACAATGCCGCCTTAAGCCAGATTGGCCAAATTGTCTGAATGTATTGCCAAATTGTTGAATCTGCCAAATTGTCGAATTGTCTGAATGTACTCGCGTAATCAAATATTATTAAATATTTGTAAAATTAAAATAATTAATTAATTAAAAATATTTGTAAAATTAAAATAATTAAATATAAATATTATAAAATTGAAAAGAAAAAACTACATTTGTAACGACATCCTTCTTCATGGGTGAATTCATTGTGCAAAGATGAAAAGATTGATCTTTTATGTATAATGGAACCCTTCATGGTTTGTCTCCACTTAGGGTTTTTTTTCTTTTTTCCCTTCTATTTAGGTTGATAGCTCAGTAACTACAATTCTTACAAGGAGTTAATTATTAATTAATTTATTCTTATTAATCTTGGATGGCACTGTATTGATTTAAATTAGAGCTTTCTTTGGATGGCACTGTATTGATTTAAATTAGAGCTTTCTTTCATCATGCATAGAATTTGGATGGTGATAAATCTATGATCAATTTTTAAATTTCTTCTTAATTTATTTCAAATTTATAGCTATAAACATGATACTTTTAATATAAAATTAGATTATTCTTTTCAAAAACTTCATTGCATAGCTATATGAAAGATTGAGATTATCTAAAAATTGTTTTATTTCTAAAGCTCCACTTGTCAAAGTTCCAAAGACAGTTCTTCCATGCATCCCAAAAAAGTCTCTAAATCTAAATCCATGTAAAACTTAAAAAGTATTTTTCTAATAACTTAAAGCTATGTCTTCTAATTTTTTCAGTTTTGTTAAATTTTGATATGTTTTTCTTCAACATATTCCAACAAAAATCCTAAAAACCATTTTTAATAATCTCAATAGTAAAATTTTTATTAAGTATTGTGATATTATGAAATAGAGTTTGTAATTTAATAATGTTTGTTAAGTTTTTGTTGAAATATAATGAAGTTTATGAGTATGAAAGGAAGTATTAATCTTGTTAAGTATTGTGATATTATGAAGTATGGTTTGTAATTCAATCACGTTTGTTAAGTTTTTTTTTAAATATCATGAAGTTTTTTTAGTATGAAATGAGTGAATATCAAGTAGGTTCTATTTAGGTGGTTGGAGGAGTAATTGTTATCTTTTCTTTCTAAGTTTAATTTCCACAAGTAACATATTGACTTCTTAAGGAGTATAAGAAAAACTTAAAAATAAATAATTTAAATATTTCTTTGATATAATTATATTAAACTCTTTTATAATTGGATTGCACCAAAGACTAAGAGAATTGGATAATAATATAAGAAAAATGAATATTAATATAAAAATAATTTGGGTAATTTTTATACAGTTATATTAAACTCTTTTATAATTAGGTTATACCAAAGACTAAAGAAATACACAGTAACACAAAAATAAATTTTATATTACTTGGAAGATCAAATAAATTAACATATGACTTTTATTGCATTGATATATTCTTTTTGTACAAAGAGTGGCTAGGTGTATGGGGGAGATGTTGTCATGTACATGTACGGATGTAAAATAAATAAATAAATATGTACATATCCTACATATGTATATGACAACATCTAAACATAAGGAAATGTAACTATATCTGATCAATTTTGTCATAAATCCAACTAGAAATTATTGAAATTGCAGATTTGAGTGGTATTATAAAATTATAAAATAGTAAGTAAATAAAAAATATACAATATTAACCCTAATCTAAAGTTTAAAAGTGTGTGTATTCATAGATACATGTATGTTATTTAGAAAATAATAATACAATAAATATAAGAAACTATATATAACAAAATTAAAATCATGAAATAACTTGTGAAGAGGGAACTAATCAATTGATCATTAAATAGAGAACTGAATTGAAAATCGAATTGAAATCATTAAACAACTTGAGTGAGCAATGAATTGAGAAGCTAAGTGGGGTTGGTTTCTTTAATTAATTCAAGTATGTTATTTTTTACTATGTTTATCATAAAATTATTGAAATCATCAAACAAGAGTGACTAGCTAATATAAAATTAGATTATTCCTTCCAAAAACTTCACTTCATACCTATATGGAACATTGAGATTATTCAAAAAATGTTTTATTTCTAAAGCTCCATGTGTCAAAGTTCCAAAGACATACTTCTTCCATGCATCCAAAGAAAGTCTCTAAATCTAAATCCATGTAAAACTTAAAAAGTATTTTTCTAATAACCTAAAGCTATGTCCTCTATTTTTTTCAGTTTTGTCAAATTTTGATATGTTTTTCTTCAACATATTCCAACAAAAATCCTAAAAACCATTTTTAATAATATCAGTAGTAATAATCTTGTTAAGTATTGTAATATTATGAGGTAGAGTTTGTAATTTAATAAAGTTTGTTAAGTTTTTTTTGAAATATCATGAAGTTTTATGAGTATGAAAGGAAGTATTAATCTTGTTAAGTATTGTGATATTATGAAGTAGGGTTTGTAATTCAGTAATGTTTGTTAAGTTTTTTTTGAAATATCATGAAGTTTTTTTTAGTATGAAATGAGTTAATATCAAGTAGGTTTCATTTAGGTGGTTGGAGGAATAATTGTTATATTTTCTTTCTAAGTTTAATTTCCACAAGTAACATATTGACTTCTTAAAGTGTATAAGAAAAACTTAAAAATAAATAATTTAAATATTTCTTTGATATAATTATATTAAACTCTTTTATAATTGGATTGCACCAAAGACTAAGAGAATTGGATAATAATATAAGAAAAATGAATATTAATATAAAAATAATTGGATAATTTTTGTACAGTTATATTAAACTCTTTTATAATTAGGTTGTATGAAAAACTAAAGAAATACACAATAATATAAAAAAAAATTGGTGGCTACAATCTCTTGTCAAGTATTATTTTAAATTTGGTAATTAATATGCAATAAATATAGGTGGGGTATTATATTGGAAGATCAAATAAATTAACATACGACTTTTATTGCATTGATATATTCTTTTTTCACAAAGAGTAGCCATGTGTATGGGGGAGATGTTGTCATGTACATGTACA
The DNA here is from genome assembly GCA_010110895.2 of Picea sitchensis. Lineage (NCBI taxonomy): Eukaryota > Viridiplantae > Streptophyta > Pinopsida > Pinales > Pinaceae > Picea > Picea sitchensis. The sequence goes on from SNQJ01S0197048.1 coordinate 16,673, forward strand.
TGATGTAAAATAAATAAATAAATATGTACATATCCTACATATGTATATGACAACCTCTAAACATACGAAAATGTAACTATATCCGATCAATTTTGTCAAAATCTGACTAGAGATTATTGGAATTGCATATTTGAGTGGTTGAGTCTGTATACACGTAGAACTTTTAGACAACACCCTAAACATATAGTACATATGTACATGACAACATCTAAAATATTAAACCAACATAGATCCATGTTCAACCAAGATCTATCAAGCATCTAGAGAGATCAAATTTCTTAAGGTGTAATTTATTATTATTATCATTTGATATGAAGGAATTAATACTTGAAAAAATCCCTCTATTTGCTTGATAGATCTGGGTTTAAGATGGATTTATATTGGTTACAACTCAATACAAGGATTAGAAAATAATAATACAATAAATATAAGAAATCATATCTAACAAAATTAAAATCATGAAATAACTTGTGAAGAAGGAACTAATCAATTTATCATTAAATGGAGAACTGAACTAGAAATCGAACTGAAATCATCAAACAACTTGAGTGAGCAATGAATTGAGAAGCTAAGTGGGGCTGGTTTCTTTAATTAATTCAAGTATTTTATTTTTTAATATGTTTACCATAAAATTATTAAAATCATCAAACAACTTGAGTGA
>SNQJ01S0197049.1:2932-29768 GCA_010110895.2 Picea sitchensis
ATATCCTCACTCGAATAACCCTTATCATACTTTCGTTTCTTCGCATACTTCAGTGATGATGCCCATTCAGACTTCTCTGAATCAATTAAACGGAGGATACTACCTTTCTAGATAGGGATAGGGGGTAAACCAAGACCCTTTCTAGACTGCAATATTTCAAAGCCAATATTTCCCTGGACCTTGGTATCAAATTCCACAACTCACTGCTAGTCCATTCAATGTCAGTCATACTGGAGCTCCATCACCAACCTCTTCCAGCCATGTTGGGTATGGGTCGAAAACTCCTACAAGTCATGTTGACAAACCGCGCCTGACTGCTACTAGTCATGCTGGGGGCACAACTCTAATCGCCGTGAGTCATATCAATGCTACATCTCCAACCTATGTACATCATGTAGGATATGACTCTCTCAACTTGGCCTGTCACATTGAGAACATGTCATCAACCATTGTGAACAACGTTGGGGGCATTGAGAATCCTAGACATCTCAGATGTAAACCTAAATTCCTTTGAAGAAATTGTGAAGCAAATCAACTTACTCATTTTTGTCCAACCACTGCTGGAATACTAGAAGTGTGGGGCTCACTTAAGGGCCCTTCAAGTTCTAAGGCATCTGTGGTTTCCCCACACCTTGTTTCTCCTTTGATTGACATGGTGCTAATGTTGTCACAATCCTCTCCTGACCTCACCCCCATTGTCAAGGGTGATGTGTCCCCTATCCCTGTCATCATGCATCCTCTTCAACCTAGAATTGAAGAAGTGGTTGTACCAGTGCAATCCCTGGGAAATCCTACTCTCCTTGTGGAGAGTGATGGATCCTTTAATCATGTTGTCAGCATTCATGATCCTGCACCTTCTTAACAAGAGAGAGTTTTATTTTCACCAAGTCCTCTCCCTCCGAGTTTTGAGGAAATCACCTTCGACTGGGATGGTCATGTGGGGTATCCAATTCCCCTGCCTATGTATTTTCCTATGAGATAGGTGGGGGAATTGCATACCCCATCGACTTGAAGGGCTTTGGGTTTTCCCAATATTATGTCAGCTATTTGTAATATGTTGACATTCTGTAGAAGTTTTGCATGGGAGCCTTCCCCCCCCCCCGTGACTTACCTCCTAGAATCTCCCACATGAGTTTAATTTAAGCTCTTTTCTAGCTCATCTTTAAAAATAAAAAATATTTTCGAGTGATGTTTCCCTTTCACACTCGTTAAATTGGACTTGAAAGACTGTGAGTCTCATTTAATCTCTTTTTCGACTCATCAAAAAGTGAAAATATTGTCGAGTGAACTTGTCTTTTTCACATTCGTAAATTGGTTTTGAAAAGGCGTCTATTTGACACAAGTTTATCCCTTTTTCACACCAATTAGACTAAAATACATAAAAAATGACATTTTTTTGGCGTTAAGTTGTGATTGCATCTCATGCCCTTGTTTGCAGTATTGAGCCTATAGTTGGTTCTTGCTTTGCGTTATAAACTATTTTCCTCAACATTTTTTCATCCTCAACCAAGCAAATCCTTGTGTATATCCTTCACAATTTGACACCTTATACCTAGGAGGGAACATTCCAACAAGTGTCCATCTCCCACATGCATTTCCCTACATTGAGCATAGGTATGTTCCACTGCTGGAACTAGTTTTGATTACTTGTGACACTTGTTTCCTCCTCTGTATCATAGCATTCATTTGTCTATGAAAAAACAAAAAAATACAGGCGAGAATGGAGTATTATCTTATTTTGGGAGCATTTGTGTCTCCTTTCAACATAGCACAAAGTTATTGAGTCCATTCATCATCATAATTTTGGGATTAGCATGGCCTTAGGAAAATGAGCTCATTACATAGTCTTCTCTATCGACTGGTTACTCTTCTAGTACCTATATATAATTTCATTGGTGCCTCCTGCATCTCATGGTTTCATCATTAGGTTTGTGCTGCTGGAGTCCTTTGTATTTCTCATGCTCTTGTTCAAAGAAATTATATCAACCTGTGTCGTCCACTCCTCAGAAATCTTGACTTTGCATGTCATCCATACCCTCAGTTTGTCTCATAATCACATGATATTCTAGTCCTATCATGCACCCTGGACCTACTTTCATCATTGGTAGGTAACCTTGAACCCAACAGTCGACATTTCATCATTAGTTGTTGCCTGGGTGGTTTCCCTTGTGTTCGATGACAAGACATCTATTCACTCATTGGGATTCATGTAGTGTCTTGGATGCCATTAGCCTTATTGGTGGTTTCCTCTCCTTTATCAGTACTTTTCATCATTGGTTTCTATTCAAAGGGTCTTTTTCGTGTGTCGCTTACACTTAGCATATGTGAAAGACTCACAGGGTCATTGGTTCATGAACTTTTTCTTCATCTGATTTCCACCAAATCATGAAGCTCCTCCTTTGTACCTCGTGCTGACTGATGAGAGATGCCTTAATTCTCTCTTTTCAGCAGATCTCTTTCCATCGAATTCAACCCATTTATTTTAGAAATGAGACCTAGAGTGTTATGAGTACCTTGATTCTTGCAGTCATTAGTGGAAGTCTCTCTCACCATAGAATGATGGGAATACATTAATCTCTCCTGATCGATGGATTCTTCAGGTGTTTGACATCAAATCCTTTATTCACACTTGTAAGAATGTACTCGGTGCCTTGATACCTACTTTCATTATTGGTAAGTTTTCTCACATTTGTTAATGGTATACATCAATGACCAATAATCAAATGATGTCTCATTGTGTTCGACCTCAACTCCTTTATTCACATGATGTATACTTGCACCCTTGGAGGATTGTGTAGAAGACTTGAAGACATCACTATGTGGTCGCAACTTTCCTGAGATGTTTCTTCCCTTTTATTGGACCAGTACCTATATGACTTCAGTGATCATGGGAGATCATATTGTACTCCATGGTATACATATATCCTTAGATTGGTTTTGAGACTGGTTCTACTGAGCCTTGTTCGTGACTATGACAACTATTGGCATGTAACCGCATTTGTATTTTCCTATTCATGGCCACAAACACTTCTTTGGTATATTTTTCACATGGATCTGTAGTGTAATTTTATTGGAAGCCATGTATGCAAAGTCAGTATAGAATATAATGAACAACGAGTTCATCCAGTTGGTCCCCTACCACTCCACTTCTGGGTTATTTATAATGTATTTCAGCCATCAAAGATACTCCTCTGACTTCACACATTAGGGGGCATCTATTATAGCAAGATTTGTCTCACCCTATGCAATATTTCACAGAGGGCCTTATTCCATTTCCCTATGCAGACTTATCTTCCCTGTTGATAAAATACAGAGTCAAAAATTTATAGTTTTCCACATATATTCATCTTGCACACTATACAACATGTGTATACGCAAGCTACTCCATTATAGTCCATGCACATTGGGATTTGTGCCAGAAAATGAAATTAAATGTCGGGTTTCCATGTCACGATAGGAGATCTCTGATTCTTGGCCTTCCATATACTAGAAATGTTCTAACTTGGCCCTTCAATTACATTTTTAAGGCTATAAAGAGGCCAATTCAGAGCTATGGAAATAGTAGAAAGAATTCAACTTTGAGAGAAAAGTTACTATGGAGAAATTATTTACTTCATATTGAGTCTGCGTCCCTTTTTCCTTTAAGTTTGAACACAGTGTTCAACCCCAATGCTCTTCCCTTATTGATTGAGAACCTCATTGTTTATCTCTTATGAGTTTTCCTTTGGTGCAGGATTGAAGTGGTGGAGGCCCAGATGGAAGGAACTTAGTTTCTCGGTTCTGAACTGTGCTGACACAGAAGTCTGTAACATTTTCACTTCTACTAATCATTTATTAATAGAAATACTCTTTTCTCGTCCAATTTATATCTTGCAAATATATGAGTTATTATCCATGGGCATATTTTTTATGTTTATTAATGGATTATTCTATCTAATGTGCTAACCTTTTATATTACCACCATATGATTTCTTTTCTTGTTTGTTGAGAAATTGTCGCAGGTATATAGCTTTGGGTTGAAGTGCTCAATGGTGGAATTCATCGGATGTCTGGATGAGGTAGGATTCTTAATTATCTCTCTTGTATATCAGTTTATATATCATGTTATTGGGATAGAGTTGATGTCTATACTCATTTCCTTCTGTTGTGGTTTACCCTAGCCATAGAGAGATTTTCCTCGTAACACTAGGCATGATCAAGTATTTTCAATTGCATAATTATTCTTCTCATGTAGAAGGAAGAATTTACATCTATAAACTCAAGGGAAATGAATCCATGTGGTGGGATCAACTTGTGTAGGTGCAACACATTAAAGAGAAAAATGTTACTTGGAAGGAATTTAAGAAGTATTTTGGAAAGAAATACTTGACTAAGAGATACTATGATAAGAAAATGAAAGAGTTCTTTAAACTCAAACTTGGGAGTATGACCATTGATGAATATGAAAGAAGGTTTTTAGAACTATTGAAGTATGTTTCTTTCATCAAGGATGAGATAGTTAAGATTCAAAGGTATTTTAGTGGATTTCCATCATTCATCAGTGACAAAATATAATATGATGATCTCAAAACATTGGAGGAGACCATAAGGTGAGCTAAATGGCTATATGATCAGCAAAAAGCAAGGCCAACTTTCCAAAAATATTCGGAAGACTAGAAGAAATTCAAGAGGGATCAAAGGAACAAGGGAACTAAGCCACCATTCTTCAAAAATAATCCTCAGGGACAACCAACTTCTAGTGAACCCACAACTACTTAGACAGGGGGTCAAAGGCCAAGGAAGCCACCTATTCAATGTTGGGGTCGTAAAGGAGATCATATGTTTAGAGATTGTCCTCACAGAGGTGAAAAAGTGAGGATTTTTCACAATGTATAGCAAGTTGAAACAATGGAAGACATGGTGAGAAGTATACCAAGGATCTATGCAACCATGGACAACAAGAAAGTAGAGTATCATCCACATATGATTGAAGTGGAAGGTATGATCAACAACCAAACCATTTCTATTTTAATTTATTCAGGATCTATTCATAGTTATATAGATCCTAAGATGGTGGAAAGTTTTCGTTTTCCAAGAAGAAAGCATGAAAAATCTTGGTTGGTGCAACTGGATACCAGAGACAAAAGAAAAGTTAATGAGATGGTTAAGTCATGTCTTATGAACATGAATGGACTGAACACCAGGACATATTTTAACATCTTGCCTTTAGTTTCCTATGGTTGTCTAATCGGTATGGATTGGTTGGACCAACATCATGCTATCCTAGACTATCATAACAAGGCATTTACTTTCTTGGATGAGGAAGGGAACCTAAGGACAGGGTAGGGAATTCCTAGGGCAGTAATGATTAGAGGAATTCCAGCATTGCAGCTGAAGAAATGTTAAAGAAAAGGGTGTTAATTATTTGCAACACATATGGAAGAGACACCTAAAGATAAGGTGTCAAATATTGAAGATTATGCAGTCCTAAAAGAGTTTGAATATGTGTTTAAGGAAATACCAATATTACCCCCTAAAAGAGGCATTGATTTCTCCATAAATGTGATTCCTGGAACAACTCCAGTATCCAAGACTCCCTATAGGACGAGTACACCAAAATTGAAGGAGTTGAAAATGAAACTTGAAGAGCTCTTGAAGAAGGGATATATATGCCCAAGTGTGTAACCTTGGGGTGCCCCAGTTTTATTTGTGAATATGAATGATGGAACATTAAGACTATGCATTGACTTTAGGAAGTTGAACAAGGTAACTGTGAAGAATAAGTATCCTTTGCCAAGAATTGATGACCTCTTTGATCAGTTGAAAGATGAAAAAATATTCTCCAAGATTAATCTCAGGTCAATTTATTATCAAGTAAGAATTAAAGAAGAAGACATCAACAAGATTGCTTTCAGAACAAGGTATGGTCATTATGAGTTCACAGTGGTTCCCTTTGGATTATCAAATGCATCCATTGTCATCATGTGCTTAATGAATGGTATTTTCAGAGAATACTTAGATAACTTTGTCATTGTTTTTTTAGATGGCATTCTTATATATTCTAAATCGGAGGAAGAGAATGAACAACACTCGAGGATGGTATTACAAGTATTAAGGGATCATCAATTATATGCCAAATTGAGCAAGTGCTCATTTTATCAAAATAAAAATCAGTATTTGGGAAATATCATTTAATAGGATGGGATAGCAGTGGATCCTAAGAAGATAGAAGCCATTAGAGGATGATCAACACCAATGAATCTGACAGAGATCAGATCATTCATGGGCCTTGCAAGCTACTATAGGAGATTTATTGAAGGATTCTCAAAGATTGCACACCCAATCACTTCCTTGCAAAAGAAGGGTGTGAAATTTCAGTGGACATTGGATTGTGAAAAGAGTTTCCAACACTTGAAGCAATTATTAAAAAGTGCTCCAATACTAAGGATTGTAGATCCAAATGGAAACTTCATTGTATGCACAGATGCATGTAAAGAAGGACTTGGTGGAGTCCTCAGTCAAAATGGGTTCGTTGTATGTTATGAATCAAGGAAGTTGAAGGAGCATGAAAGGCACTATGCCACTCATGATTTGGAGTTTGAATTCATAGTACATGCCTTGAAGAAGTGGAGGCACTACATCATGGGGAAAGGGTTTGAGCTGAGGACAGACCATAATGGTCTAAAATATTTATTTGATCAACCAACTCTAAATGCTAGGAAAAGCATGTGGTTAGAATTTCTTAGTGAATATGACCTTGATATAAAGCATATCAAAGGGAAAGAGAACAAAGTGTTTGATTCACTCAGTAGAGGAGTGCATGAGTTGGATGCTACAACCATTAGCATGTACCAATTAGATTTGAAAGACAGAATTTTGGAGGCTGGAAAATCAGATTTTCAATACAAGGAATTAGTGGAAAAATTATAGCAAGGTATTTTGCAGCAGAAAATTGAAGACTATAAGCTAGAAAATGATAAAATTCTCATATACAGGGAAAAAATTTATGTAACAAATTCTCAGGAATTGAAAAAAATGATATTGAGAGAAATGGATAATGTACCTTATGTTGGGCACCCAAGTTATTAGAAAACTATTTCAGTTGTCAAGAGCCAACATTATTGGCCATGCATGAAGAAATAAGTTGTTGATTTTATTGCCAAATGTTTGGAATGTCAAAAGGTAAAGGCTGAGCATAGACACCCAGATGGTTTGATACAACCATTACCCATTCCTGAGTGGAAATGGGAAGTTGGAACAATGGATTTCATCACCAAACTTCCCAGAACAAACAAGAAACATGATTCTATTATGGTAGTGGTGGATAAGCTTACTAAAGCTTCCCATTTTATTCCAGTAAATCTCACTCACAAGGAAACCAACATTGTTGATGTTTATATGAGAGAAATTTCTTGATTACATGCTATACCAAAGACAATTGTGTCTGACAAGGATCCAAAATTTACATCAAATTTTTAGAAGGGATTATTCAAGGGATTTGGAAGAAATTTGAATTTTAGCACAATTTATCATCCAGAATCAGATGGACAAATGGAGAGGGTGAATCAAGTGATTGAGGATATGTTGAGGATGTATGTGATGGATAAACCATCAAAATGGGAAGAATACCTATTCTTAGTAGAGTTTTCTTATAAAAATGAGTACCAAGCATCTATAAAGACAAGCCCATTTGAGGAACTTTATGGAAGAAGGTGAAACACACTGGTAAGATGGGGCAACCCAGCAGATAGAGCAGTAGTTGGGAAAGAATTACTCAGGGAAATGGAAAAGAAAATGTTTAAAATTAAATAGAATATAAAGGCTTCCCAAGACAGGCATAAAATCTATGCTGACAAGGGTAGAACTCACAGGGAGTTTAAAGTGGGTGCTCATGTATTCTTGAAAGTGAAGGCCAACAAAGGTTCTATGGAGTTGGGAAATTGTTCAAAGTTGGTAGCTCGCTATTGTGGGTCATTTGAAATCCTAGAGAGGATTGGGCCTATAGCATACATGCTTTCCTTACCTACATCAATGACCATTCATAATATATTTCATGTATCATTAATTAATAAATATATACCTGATGCTAATCATGTTATTGATTGGAATGTGATTCAGATGGAGCAAGAAGGCGCTTTCCAAGTACATCTGATATGCATTCTAGACCGAAAAATAAAAAAACTCTAGAATTGATCCATAGGGGTTTTAAAGGTCCAATGGACCTAGTACGGTCCTAAGGACACAACTTGGGATCATGAAGATGCTATGCGGGTAGAATTCCCGCATATTTTTTAGGATTTTTGAAATTTTGGTTGTATATGTGTACATAATGCACTGAGGATAGTGCATAAATAAGGGGAGGGGATTGTATTAGCCCTAGGATGAACCCCAACTATAAATGTAAATGTAAATTTACTTAAGTTGGTGAGTTGTTTGATATCATTTTTGTATGCACCTTCAATGGCATAGTGCGCACATGTACTGCACACTAAAATGATGAAGTGTGCACATTCTAGGATACCGTGCACAAAAAACTTAAGTGCACATGATTTTGAGGCTAGGGATCCTTTTTGTATATGTTGTGTTTTATAGGCTGGTGAGCCAGTTATTATAAGCTAGGAGGTTTATGTGAGAAATTAGGCTAGATATCCTAGATGTTAAAGGCCAATGATCCTATTTTTGTATATGTCTTATCATTAATATAAAATGCATTGTTGTGTGTATATCGACCATGATAAAAGAGTATGGGGGACTAAACTCCACTAGTTAGGGAAAGGAGGGGATAAAAGTTAAGGGAAAGGGATAAGCTAGGGATCTTAAGCCAAAAAAGAATATTATATTAATATTCCTTAAAGTATAAAGTTTGGATAATTATTTTATCCTAAGTTCTAAGGATGGGGACAAGTGGACCAAAGTAGATCTCAACATGACAAGTCTAAATTTGGGAACATGCATACATATAGTTTGGCTTAGTTCATTTTCCATTCATTCATTCATTCCATGATCATTCACTCACTCATTCAGTTGTCCTATGTACCTTCCTATACCTGTATCTATACCCATACATATATTTGTACCCATACCTCTATCTGTACCTGGTTAGCTTGGGAGTTGGACTAAAGAAGCGGGTTGTTAGGCCCGTGGGATACTGAAGAGGTGGGTTTTTATGCCTGTGAGAAATTTCTCTCTAGGTGAGATAATTTCTTAGAATTGATTTCCTGAAGGTTCCAAACTCCAACTACAAGGCTCTGAGACTTCCTGTTCGGCTTGTTGTTGAAGCCTCAGAAAGGAAGTGGGGCATCTGAAGGAATGTCGAGCAAAGAAGGGGAACACTTCCTGGGGTGGGATAGGAATGTGGGGAATGAGGGACTATAGGTTGTTAGTTTTAGTAGGTACCTGTGACAGAGTATTTCCTATTGTCTGAGATGCATCAACCTAGTTAGGAATCCCTTTACCCGGGTGGAGTTTAGTCCCATCTCGGGGGTGACCCACTACTGAGAGTGATGAGTAGTGTGGTATAAGGATGGGAGGTTCATGGAAGGTCTGCACGTAGTTGGTGGTATTTTTACCAAGATAAGTTCCAATGGTGTGTTAATTTACACGTGACATTATTATTTATGTGTTTAATTTTATGGCTTTTTCCTATGTGTGGTTTATACCTGTCTTTATATTCATGGGTATTTCCTGTCTATGCTGCATGTATATGTTTAATTTTATTTTTGTATGAATCTTCACATTTACATAATGTATTTGTCTATTTTATGTTTTATATATAAAGTTCTGCAAGAGTTTCTGTGTGTATATGTTTTAATTTGCATACAGTTCAAAAAACATTTAGGTGGTATGGCCCAGTTGGATGTTGGGGATGTTGCAATATGGTATCAGAGCATGAAATTTTTTTGGTGGCATGACCTAGCATGGGTGGTCGAGTATGTTATAGTATGAGATCAAGAAAAATATAAAGGAAAAAAGGAAGATGTTAGATACAAAAATATTTGGAGATGAAATGGAAAACAAGAAGAATGTGTGAATAAAGACCAGGTCCCATAGATCACAGGATTTAAAATAGTACCAGAAAGAAAATAAGAATAGGTTCAAGCAATTATACTTTCAGGCATTGTAGTGCAAGATCAATCCATAGGAAGAAAGGAATAATTCAAAGTTCAAAGAGATGATGAATCTACAGACTAAGAGGAATATTACTCTAGATGATAGCTGGTATTTTTCTAAGCCATCTGGCTTGGAGACTCCCAGTAAATATGAATATTGAATAGAGGGAGTCAGTGCAGTAGCTACTACATATCAGAGAACCATATTTTTAGCCGTAAGACGTGATTACAGAAACAGATTCAGAGAAGTCAGATAGCAGAAGTACAAAGTAACAGATTGATCGGTTGAGAAGCAGTGTTCCCACACAGGTGTCAGTTTGTATTTACACATGAAAAAGTTTATGATTGTAGTCAAGAAGAGATATCTTCAGTACATGTTTTTATAGACATGAAGATTTTGGCTTGTAGATAGAGAAGATTAGTAGACATATTTGATTCATTATGATAAACATGAACATGTGATGTTCAGTTGTAGCATATTCGGGAGATGCCTTCATGATAGTTCAATGACAGATGAGTCAACATTGTGAACAGTTGAGTAGCAGGGTTATGAACATTTTATGACATATGGAAAGAGACGGGTTCATGATATTCTTATAAGGTACAAGAAACACAGGTCATATGCATAGCAACATATTTACAATGGAATCAATGGAATTAGTTAGTCACAAAAAGGAAAAGCAATGAAAGGCACAACAAAATAGGGAAAGAGAAACCATCAGCAGAATCTATATCATCATAATGAAATCATTGAACAATCAAGTAATGAATGATTTTAATACATGTTAGTGAATTTCAAGAGGAAGCACCAATAGACAATAAGAAACACTGGAAGAGACGAAAGGAAACATGTACAAGTAGCCCTACATCTATCTACATATTGAAGAAAAGTCAATAGAAGAGAAATCATCAGAGAAAGAGATCCAGACAGGAATATTAGAAGTATGCATACAAGGGGAGACATATGGAAAGTGTGAGTTACCTTTTGTCAAAGAAGTAAATAAATAACAAAGTCATGGTAATGAAGAGAAACAATAGATGCATGATGACAAGAGGAGCAACCCCAAGGAGAGATACCCTTTTCCATTGATTTCAAAGGGGGAGAGTGAGAAACATTGATGAGAAGAAATGGTCATAGGGGGAGCATGAGTATTGAAGAATCAATATTTCCATCAGTGTTTCCATCAATGTTGGTGTTTCCATCAATACCAAAGGGGGATATGTTTGGACAGTTGGCTTGGATAGTTAGTTTGGACAATTGGTTGTCATTGATGTCAACCCTTGGAGAGGTCCAGAGATGTTGGACAGTTGATTGAAATTTGTATTATTGAGATTGATAATGAGTTAATTGGGTGAATTTGATGTAATCTACATGTAGCCCCATAGGTTTGTGTATGGGACCCAAAGTTGATTAAGGAATATGGACAAGATGGGCAGTGTAATTATAGGGAATAATATCAAGTACACGTCGTTCTATTTTTGGTGATATCTGGAACGCCACATGGTTCCTCATGGTTAGGGAGATATGGCCTTGTAAATTTGGAATCCCCAAAGAGTGGTAAGGAAGCCCCTAGTTGGTTATAGTATTATTCAAAGGGTAAAGTGGTTGCAACAAGACATACCTAAAGTAAGGAGAGAAGTTACTATGAAAAAGTATATAAACACCTCAAGGATTCTCTCATAAGGAAATACACACATTACAATTCAATATCTATATTGTGAATGTTATGTTCTAGTATTGTGATCTTTTGGCTAGTTTGTGACAACATTTTTCTGAGGTTGCAAAGCAAGGTTGAAGGTGAAAGTCTCGGAGTTGTAAAAACCCTAGTTTTTTAGGCATCCATGAGTTGCAAGTTATAAGGGCATGGATGTATGTGGGCTACAGTGAAAAAAACCATAGATATCTATGGGTAGTAGTAAAGGAAGTCACGGATCTGTGAGAATCTTGTGAAAGGGTGAGAAGAGATGTTGGTACCTGGTTGCTAAGGATTGTGGAAGAAGTTACATGTCAGTTTACAGTATATCAGGTCATCTATAGGATAATAGGTAAGTTTTAAGGGTTATGGTTATGGTGTTATGGTGTTATGGTACATGCATTGTGATGTTAGTATGTGATATGACACATCTTGGTGATGTTATGGTACATTGATTAGAAGCATTGTTGGCTATATTGGTGTATGGTTTGGTGCATACTTGAGGCTTGGTATATTGTGTTATGAGGTTGCATATTGGTGAGATTGAGGAGCATGCTAGAGGCATCTGTTTGTGGAATTTGGTAAATGAATTGAGGCACATCATTGGTTGCATGGCACATGTTGGTTGAGGTCTAATTGTTGAGATACATTGTTGGTGCATTTCTTGGTTTATTGGTATATGGTGCATGGCATGATATGGTATATGATTATTACATGGTATGGTGTTGATGTACATATTTGATGTGCAAGGTTTCCACATGGTATGATACCTCGTATGGTACATGTGGTGATGGTGCAAGTATTGGTGCATAGTTGATGCATTGGTTATGGTACAGGTTGCGGTACATGGTTGATGCTTGGTATGGTATAGGTTGATGGTTTGGACACATATCTTGTGATGGTATGTTTGTGATATTAGTAAATGCTTGGTAGAGACATGTGTTGGTGATGTTGGACATCTAGTTGAGAGGTTTCCTTGGTATATGATCAATGTGAGAGGATCTTATTGAGTATCGGTGACAATGAGAGGTTGGATAGGTTGATGTGACAGGTTGGATATAGTGACAGGTTGATAATCTACAGGTTGATGTGACAGTGACAGTGGCAATGACACTGACAATGACAGCTGCAGTTACAGTGGCAATGATTGTGGTAGTGACAGTTGGTCTACACTTATATTTCAGAGCAGGAGTATGGGGAAAGGAAAGGGGGTTGTAGCCTTCTTCTGGTTGGATCTATAGAATTAGAGAGTTGTAGCTTCCTTTAAGTTGGATCCTAAAAATCAGGGGGTTGTAGCCTTCTTCCGGTTGGAGCTAGATAATTTAGGAAGTTGTAGCTTCCTTCAGGTTGGAGCCTAAGAATAGGGAATTGGAGCCTCTTTCCAGTTGCATATGGGGAATTTGGAATTTGGTGCTTCCTATGAATGAATTCTTGATCTATATAAGAAATCATTCAATGGCTTTCTCCCATTTGGGTTTCCATGTAAAAAATGGCCTACTGTGTATTTGATGTGCTTCTTATGATTATATGTTCATGATATGTTGAATATAAACATAGATGATACATTTATGATAAACTGTTGAACATTGTTGTTAAAGGGAAAGAATATATATTTTGGTCAAAAGTAGTATAAAGTGATCATATTGATTCACCGACAACTCTCAGTATTCCAACACTCATCACCCCATGGAATCCCAATCATTCTCATACAGAAGAAATACATGACTTCGAAACTTTGTATTTATTAAACAGCTCTAAACAAAATCATAGTTAGGAATCGATACCCAATTCCATGAATTGATGACCTTCTCGACCATCTCAAGGGGGAAAAGTACTTTAGTAAGATTGATCTGAAGTCCAACTATCACCAAGTCCCCATATAATATATTGATGTATGGGATACCACTTTCAAGTTTGAAGAAGGGATTTTTGAGTGGTTGATCACGCCCTTTGTCTTGATGAATTCTCCATCCACCTTCATGAGGTTGATGGATGACATATTTTGTACCTTCATTAATTATTTTATAGTTGTATATCTGGATGACATCCTCGTATTTAGAAAGAGATGGGAAGAACACTTGCTACACATTCAGTAGGTCCTCCACACTCTAGAACAACACATGTTATATGTTAACATAGATAAATTCTCCTTTAGAATGACCAAGGTTCAATACTTCGTATATGTTGTAGATCAACATGGTGTCCATGTCAATCTAGTCAAGATCCAAGTCATTCATGACTGACCAACCCCAACAACACTCACTGAGATTCAGAGCTTCTTAGGCCACACCAAATTCTATCATATATTTGTATTAGTGTTCTCCCATATCACATGGGATCTCAGCCAAGTAGCCAAGGGTGGTTACAAAGCCATTTGTTTGTGGGAAATATCACAATAAAAATATTTTAATGATCTGAAACATCACTTATGCTCAACCTTGGTGCTCACCTTACCTGATATGCAACAACCATTTGAGATTGAGGCTGATGCTTCCAATTATTTTGTTGGTGTCGTTCTCACTCAACACTATCATCTAATGGCCTATCATAGTGAGAGACTCTCATATTTCATCCATAAGTACCCCACATATGACAAATAAATGTATTCTATCATACAATCATGTTGCCAATTTAAGCATTACATTATGGGGAAGGAGACAATAAGCCATATGGATCATAGGCCTCTACAATTCACATAGACACAAGGTAAATTGTATAATGACCGTCATAAAAAGTGGTCCACATACTTGCAACAATTTCACCTCAACATTAAGTATAAGAAAGGGAGCACCAATAAAGTCATTGACTACCTTAAATGACCTCCAGTTGAAAAACTAACCATACTACATAGTGCTCGAATATTTCGGGCATGAGACCTCTAGGTGGTCCCAACTCTATTATAGCAATCTTGACTTCGCTATGACCTACCAAATGTTGGGAATAGGAACGTTTGTTTCTGAATTCTATCTTCAAGATGGACTGCTATGTCATCTGGGTCATCTCTACATTCCTTCAAGTGAGCGTACAAGGTTTATTTTTTAATCCTACTACAGTCGAGTGGAAGAAAAATTAGGCGTGGAGAAGACAATGGTTGTACTAAATAAGTATTTCTATTGGCCAAAGCTTTAACAAGATGTTAGTAAGTATATCACATATTGCACTTCCTATTCCATTACCAATCTATCCATTAAAAAACAAGGACTCCAAACCCCTCTTCCTACTGCTGATGGGGCTTGGGAATCCATCTCGATGGACTACATGTTAGGTATCCCCTCAACCAAGCATCGAAATGACTATGTATTTGTGGTTGTTGATTAATTCTCTAAGATGGCCATTATGACCACCTATAGGAAGAGTATCACAACCGAGACCAGTTCCAAGCTCTTCTTCGAGCGTGTATGGGTACACTTCGGACTACCACATACCATCATATCATATTGTCAAAAAAAATTATTGAACACATTTTGTTCGATCAGTTGGTCGTTATTGGAAACCAAGTTCACCAAATCCACTTCCTTCCACACTCTGACCGATGGAATGATAGAGGTCATCAATAGGATGATCATGCATCTCTTGTGCATGTAGAACTCAAAAAAACCATGTACCAAGGCCATGGGAAATAATTCTTATTAGTTAAGTATTCCCCCCTTCCTTGGATTACACCTGGTATTCAATGTGGGCCTCCTTTGGCCATATTTTCCACCACTATTGGATACATCGGAGGTGACATATTAGATGACACCTACATATATCAACCCTAACTAAATGGAACATGAAACCATTGATTGGATCATGGAAACATAGCTTAAGGGAACTCGCCAACAAAATATCCAACTCTTCAGGTTTTCAAAGACGAGGAACTACTGCACCAAGGCAAGTGGCTCATCAAGCGTCAAGTTTAGCAGAAATTTCTCTATTTGATGGGGGCACTCAAGAAAATGGAGATTATTTCTTCCTAATGGGGGAGTACTGATCTAGGTGGACATGGATGGCCTCTCACATATTCTATTGGCTCAACATACAATTTCCATTTTGGCAGTTTTTCTATAGTTTTTTGGGACCCAATGTTTTGGGGTCGTTTTGAGGCCCTAAACAACATTTTTTTGACGTGGCAGCGCCCTATAGACTCTTGTTGGTTTTATAGCCTTAATTTCCACCCTATTGGCCATAGAGGAATCTATAAGAAGATGTAAGACAAAATGCACATTTTTCCTAAGATTTGATCCACTTTGGAGATCCTTGTAGGACACATGGTAGAAAACATGTGAGGATCATCAGTAGTCACTAGTAGCTCAACAAGAAAGGATCTATGAAATTTCTAGACTCATGAAGTTATGAGGTTATAGGAAAGGGATGATTTTTATATCCCTGGAAGATCCTAGGAACTCACATCATTTGAAGAAATATAGAGCACAAAAAAAATCAAGACAAGAAGTTTGATGGAAAATTATCACTAGACAACACTAATGTATTCACACCAATGGTACATATTTATAGTACAATGGGTGATGCCACCTCATAGAGAGATTTTATCTAGATCCTAAAATCATGTATGATGATTAGGATAGGAAATCTTAACTAACGCATTAGTCATCACTTGAGGATATATTACTAATATCCTAAATTAATAATACAAATATAGGTGACAATTAGATTTAGTGATTGGTAAGGTAAGTCATAGGCTAACATTCCCCCCCTCAATCACAAGTCTGATCAATAATACCAGTAATGAATCATAAACTAGTATCATTTCTAAGTATTCATATTAAAACTCCTCATATGAACCTCAATGAAGAACTGCCTAAAATAATTCCAATCTGTATGTTGAATGGTTCATCTGAAATGAACTGGAAGAGAGATGATATATGGAAGTGAACAGCTACAATGTCTAGACATTTCTTGATTTTTTGAATTTTAGATAATTTTTCCAAGTATTTGAGCCAAAAGAATCTAATGTATTCTACTGATTGGTGAACATGCAGTATCACCACTCTACTATCAGTGAATCACTGGAAGTTCTCTCTGAATCTGTGGTTTGGGATAACCATTGACCAATTGATACCATGTATTTGATGGTTTTTAGATAACCACTAACCAATTTTGACACGTTTAGGTGTCCATATGTTGGATTACTGAGAGGGGGGGTCAATCAGTAATAGAGAAATTTAATCCTTTTTTAACCATAAAATGCAAGTGTTATATCAATGTAGCATTATCATTCAATAGTTTCAGAGTAAATAAACAAAGAACAAATGAGAAATCATACACATACACAATACACTAGTATTTTTACGTGGAAACCCAAATCGGGATAAAAACATGAAATATTTTTTATTATATTTCTTTAAGAATTACATTAATTGGAAGCACCAACTTCCTTTGTTTTCCAACTGCAACTGGAAGGAGGCTCCAACCCCCTAGTTTCTTAGGCTACAACCTGAGGGAAGCTTCAAATCCCCAATTCTTTGGCTACAAGAAGAAGAAGGCTACAACCCCTTAAGTTCTCTGGCTACAACCGGAAGGTGGCTACAACCACCTTCTCTTGCCCTGTCCAACCTCCCTATCATAGAAGTAGAATGATGGAACAATTTTCACACTATCACTGTGAGATATATTGTTGTAAACTTGTACCAATCATCATGCACTAAAAAACCTATACCAAACAACTTGTAATCAACCTATACCATAAACAAGTGCATCAACCATGCACCAACCTATACCTCAACCTGTACCATCAATGAGTGCATCAACCATACACCAAATATGTACCAATCATGCATCAAATACACATAAACTATGACTAATCAAGATGTACCAACATCATCAACTATACAACTCATTTATGTGCCAACTCATCAAATGCTTGTGTCAATCACGTACCCAACATGTACCTGACCCAAAATCCCTCATCAATTTCATCATCCAAATCTGATTTGTAACTCTGTAATAGACCTAGTGTATATGATCACATACCTGCAAACCTTCATTAACTTTAATAGAAAGAGACTAGCATTTTCATCAAACTTTACTTTAGTCTCACATGACTAATTTTGTATTAGTCAATAACCCTAACTTGAAATAATCATAACTATGTACCTATAATGAATAAATATCTGAAAATAGTATAGAATTTTCATCAGTGTCTTTTATGCAACTCCTCTAGTTTTCACTGCTTGGAACCTCTCAGAAAAGGAGTTATAGAAAAAATGGCATACCTTGTTGAATTATGGCTTATTCTAGAGAGAGAACTTGTAGAGAGTGCCCCGCATGGAAAATTTGTTACATGGATATGAAAATGTAAAATGAATACTATAGACTGTACCTAACCAATACATTTTGTCTTACTGAATTTGGATATGTTATGAAGAAGTTATGTCGTTTTTACCTAAACACCTATTTTAGACAGTTTCAGGACTAGCCACAAACCCAATTTTCCACAGAGTCTAACTCCAAAAATACAACGACCCACAAGATGAAATTTTTATCACATCTACTTGGATATGTTTCCTCAATGGGCTCTAGATTTCACGGTCTAAATCATGCCAGAAAACAATTTATTGCGAAAAGGGTGAGATGACCTATAAATAACATACCTTAGAAAGCATCATCAAAATAATTTATCCTCCCTTGAATTTCGGCCTTATGTACTTCACCTTCCCTCTAAAATTCACCATATATATCCTTTTGTTACCTCAGTCACTTGTCGATATTCAATATTCTCAAGTGTAATTAAAGTTAGATACCCTTTCCTCTTATTTATACTTTTATGTAGCTTCCTCGAGGGGTTACCTTCTAACCATCTTAAACCACTTTCCTTATTTTAGGGCTAACCCACTTCTAACCACTTGTCCAGTTAGTAATTTCTCCATAAAATTTATTATTTAAATAATTTCTTTTGTATCCACTTTTACTTATAGTACACTCATCACTTCACTTTATTATTTAAATAATTTCTTCTTTGCAACCACTTTGACTACTTTGACCTTTTGGGGCTTCTAGATGACTCATGAGGGTTCTCCAACTTCACATGGCCATAAATATCTAACCGTGAGGATTTATGTGACGTTCCACATACCACGGGAAATGGAATGACATGTACTATCCATATGGAATAGTCTTACCTTCAAATATATTAAAACACATACCATTATACATCAAACAAATGTGGTTCCATTACCCAAACTTTTGTGCTACCATAATTCGCTACGAGACTTTCTTCAAGGGTTGACATCAATGAAAACCAACCAAAATAATCAACAATATCCCCCTTTGGCATTGATGGCAACACTCGGATGCAATATTGAATTCATATCACTCATGCTCGCCCTATGACCATCGCTCCCCCTAGAACCATTCCTCTATGCTCTTTCTCCAAGCATTTACCTTTGCATCTAAGAAATCTCTCCCTCTTTGTCATCAATGGAAAAGGTATCTTTCCATCTGGGGTTGCTCCCCCTGACTGAACTCTTCCTAAAATTGATCTCCCAACCTGAATTGTCTTCTTTATGGTGCTTCCTCGTGTAAATCTAAGACATAAATACAAGCATTCAAAAGAATTCATTTTGGAGTAGAAATTACTTTGAGTCTCTGGAAAAAATACTCAAAGGATTCCCTTGGAAGTGGTTTTGTAAATATGTCTGCCTCTTGTTATTTTTTTCCCACATATTCAACTCTTATGTTCTTCTCTGCAACCTGTTCCTGTAGAAAGTGATACTTTATTGGAATGTTCTTCTTCTTGGAGTGCATCACCGGGTTCTTTGAGATACTAATGGTTCTTGTATTATCACAATAGATTGGAATGGGCTCGTCATACTCAACCTATATATCTATCAAAGTTTGTTTCATCCATAGAACCCGAGTATAACATCCTGTTGTTGCAATATACTCTTCTTCGGCTATAGATAAAGATATTGATGATTGTTTCTTTCTTAGCCAAGATACTAAACACTCACCCAAGTAGAACACTACTCCATTGGTGCTTCGTCGGTCATCAATGCAACCTACCCAATCTGCATCTGTGTAGGAAATAAGTGATAGATAATTTCTTTTTGGATACCAAAATCTAAACTCTTTTGTTACTTTGAGATATATGAAAATCCTCTTCACTGCTAATACATGTGATTCCTTTGGTGCTACTTGAAATTGTGCCACTTGTCCAACTGCCTGCATTACATATGGTATGGATGTTGTCACATATAGTAAGATACCAATCCTTCACCTGTATTTCCTCTGGTATGTATATTTTGAATAATTGTTGGTAGAGGGGTATACCTAGGGTTCAACGCTTCAACAACACATCAACAAAACCATAACTATCGGCCTTTTCTGCAACACCTGTGAAGCAGGCAAAGTCTAACCTGAGGTAGAGGAAGGGGGGGCTACATGACTTAGGTGTCTGTAACCAAGCTGGGACATAGATCTATGATTACCACACTTCACAAGAACTTTAATAAAACTTAGGAGATGATATTCATTACTTCATTATATTTATTAACATCGCAAAATGAAACTCTAAGATAGATCAACGCAGTAACAATAAATCTTAAGTACTTCAACCACTTATAACATAGCAATGAGTTAGATCTAGAATTCATTCATAAAGCACAAGTAATCACTGAGCACTATAAGATCTATTCATCACACATAATAACAAATCACTAAGTAGATAAATGACAAACTCACATAGCACAAAGCACATCAGAGACACAAAATATATGTGATTCACCCCAGTGTGGGGCTACATCCACCAACTACTTCATATTATTTATTATTCTTATAAATCTCTTACATTCATCTGCTTCTCTACACTAAGCCACATAGCAAAGCTTCACGGAGGACAGGAGATCTGTTCACTGAGCACCAAATCCTCCTTCCCAAAACTGCACAAATCCCACTTCTCTATCAAGCACGAAGCCTTACATACACGTTATGTTGCACTAAGAAACCCCAAAACTAATTGCACTTATCCTTGCAAGCCACTTAGACTTTGATTCTACTACTACTTATCCTTACAATATTATTCTTATTTATACTTTTACAATAAGGCCTAAACATGGGAGAACCCATGGGCCAACATCCCATAACCCTTTACAAAAACCCTAAGAACTCCTTGTTGGGTCCACAAAGCCCACAAAACAAGTGAGATCCACGATCCCATCTCCGCCTAGGCGCTCCTTCCTCAGTCACTATGGAGAATTCCAAAAAGTGGTCATTCTTGACCAAGATTTCCTCAAAACTTGGTTGAGGTCCAACAGGCCCCCAACACTCACCTATGACTCGTCCCGAGTCACTCAGGTCTGGGAAACGTTGCTTCTAAGGCCTCAAGATTCACTCGAGTGGCCTCGAGTTGCTGCTTCTCCCGATCCTCCTCCTCGGCGAGATCTTGAATAATCTTCTCTGTAATAGGCCCTTCCAGACATTGTTCCACTATTGCAACCACCTGGTCCACTTGCGAGCCTTGTGCTTAAATTTATTCAAACACCTTGTAGGCTTCATCCCGCAGAGGTTGCAACTTCTGTGCGACATCCATTACCCTGCCCTGGATGGTAGTAATATGTTTCTGTACCACGCGATGTTCTCGTGATCTCTTCATTCTCTCGACTGTAGTGAGTAACTTCATCTATACTTGTACTGACAGTGCCTATTGTTGCGCCTCCTGTAGCTATGCTTCCAACTTCCTAAGCTATGGATATTCTATGAGGAATTCATAGGTCTGCGTGCTTTTGTTGCTTATTTGTTTTCATTCTGAGGCGAGGTCTTTGATCCTTCTGACTATGCTCTTAGAGGCTTCTTCCCTCTAATCATGCACTTCTTGCAGAGTGCTTGGTACTTCTTGGATCTCCAACTCCGTTACCCTTGCTTGAAGCTATTGGATGGCCTCAGTGAGCTTCATCACTTGAACTTCAACTGCCTCATGTTCCTCCTATGCCAAGACTTGGACAGAGAAAAGTGCTCTGCTCAATGCTTCTTTGACTGCAGTATGCTCTATAAGCAGTTG
Organism: Picea sitchensis; assembly: GCA_010110895.2. Lineage (NCBI taxonomy): Eukaryota > Viridiplantae > Streptophyta > Pinopsida > Pinales > Pinaceae > Picea > Picea sitchensis. Next base: position 24,712 of record SNQJ01S0197049.1, read on the forward strand.
GTCCTTTTCTCTCTGTATATTTTCTTTGTCTTCCTCCAGCATCACCTGAACTCATCTTTCTCATTTTCATAAGCGGTTACACAGTACCGCGCAAATTGTAGTTTCTCTAAGACTTACTCTTTCTCTTTCTTTAGGTCTTCCATAGCCTTTTCCTTTTCTTCTTGAACTTTCTGAAGGCAAGCCTCTGTTGCATCTACTAATCTTCTCAATTGGGTAGGATCATCCCCCAATTCTGCAGTCTCCGATGAGGAAGGAATAATAGGTACTACAAGGATTGATTGAATAACTTGTTGTATCTCCTTCAACTCCTCCTCGACCCTTCCATACAGCTCCTCCTGCTTCGCTCCATATTTCTGCAAGAGATCTTCGGAAACATCCTCCATCACTCTACGGACTAGTCCAATATCATCCTCTGTGAGCGTGGCCTCTAGCTAGGGATTACTAGAATGGGTATTCTTTCTTGTCGAAGGTTTCTACGGAGTAACATTCCTCTTTCACGGTGTTTCTATTTGAGTGAGTGGATATTTCGGCAGTGTAGCTTCACCTTCTCCTTTATTTTCTCCTTCTTCCCCTACTCCTTGTCCATTTGCTTGGTCTTATCCTCCTCCTCCTCCTATGGGTGATCCAGATCCAATTTCTTCTGAGGCATTTTCCTCCTCATTAGTCTATCTATTATGAACTTTCTCCTTTTTCTTCTTCTTCTTTGCACTGGATTTCCCTGCATGCTCGAACCAGGTGACCAAGGGGCTTCCTATAATGTTAGTTTCGAAGATTTTGACATCAGCAATAGGTATCTGAAACTCCTCCATGTATTCATCATTCAGATTGTAATAAGAATGTATCTCCTCCTTACTCTCATCTCTGCATGTAGTTATATATATAAAATGTGGATCTGCACAAAACTTGGCTATCGGTCTGTATTGGTGTAGGATGTGCGGTGTCATGTGAGGGAACAACTCGATGGAAATATTTAGTTGTTGATAGTATGCATGGAAGACAATGTTCAAATTCCATTGATTCAACATGTTGTTGGTGTACCACAAGGTTGAGAACTTGGTGGCCAACAACTCCGACGGTTCAATCTCCAGGAAGGTGGCTCCTTCCGGAATTCACCAAGCGACAAATAAAATTGAGACAAGAAACTAGATGAAGTGGAACTTGTATCCATGATCCCGATCTTCACGATAGTATTTATCGATCTCATTGACGAGATAACTCGCCCAATTCATTTGCATTCCCTCCATACTCTTTCCTGCGAGATCCACCATGAACCCGATGACTTGTGTGGGGTGATTGTTTCTTACAATCTTTCTAGCTATGAGTCAGAAAGTGAGGTGCACTACGCCATCCTAGATAGAGGCTACCTTGTATCCTCACTTTCCCTTCTCAACTTCACCATAAGACTCCTTAATGTGTTGTGCAAAGGAGTGATATGAGGTCTTCCCTAGGTAAAATTGTTGAGGGTCAGGTCCCTGCATGCTCAATCTTGCAATCTAGTGGATCAACATTGGATCCACAGTAATTCATCAATCAAACCATAGGTCTCCTCCATGGTAGCATGACAAGAGAAGTTCAACATAAGCGTTAACCACCTGGTGTCGGCCAAAATGGGGAATATTCATCATGTTAAGTATCGTTGACTGCTCCATCTCCTTAATCCATGGCTGGGAGATGAGGCAATACTTTTTCCCAATGGTCTTCGTCAAATATCTGTGACGTGAGAGCGAGGCGTAGTTCTTTCTGTCTCCAAGGTTGAAATCACTATTCTTCAGTAGTGGGATCTGTCCCAACTGACTTCCCACTACATGTATTCCCTTCAGAATGTACGCGGTGATCAATGTGTACTCAAAGTCCCGTGAGATGTTTTCGTAGTTAACCACGCTAGCCAAGGGTGGGATATAACCTGGTAATATCTATGTGATCTTCTTCACATTCGCCATATCTCCGCGATGCTTACTTCGTTGCTCAGTCATGGGGTTGACATGGTGCGAACGATGTCCAGTCGAAGGGGAAGCATGGATTCCCCTAGTCGACGATGCCTAAACTCCTTCAAACATAGCTTTATCAGCAATAAACTTCTTAAGAACCTCCTCGAGGGACTTTTCTAACTCACTGCGTTCGCCCAACATTCTCAGTTTTAAACAGACGAGTATGGGTAGGCGAACAGATGGGTGGAGTAAACAATGGATGGTGAGGTCTAATAAAAAATCTCAACACACAATCACTTTTCTTCCTGTCTCATATAATCACAGGTGGCAAAAAGTGGTCCCGACACAACATCCGATGGGTTAAATAAGCGAGCGTCATAACCGATTATTCCAACGGGTAGGAATGCTTCCCTTAATGAGAATTTGTCCGTTATGGAATGGTCTCAACATCCCAAATGCGGTCCATCCACCCATAAATGCATTTCCTATCCATTCTAGAGCGTCCTTCTAATGGTCGGGGTGCCTCCAACGGTCATATTGCTTCATCAGGGTGAAGTCCCATTCTGTGTGGTTCTTTTGTTCCAACAAGTTTCAAATCCTGTAAACCTGCCTCCTGCGAAGTCTTCTCTATAACTCCCTATATATTTTCCAACTTGGATTTCTTCTTACTGAGCTTCCTTGCCTTCTTTCCTATGATCTGAGTCTATCTAACTATTTCTCGAATTCCATTCTTATTCTTATCTTCTCCTAGTGTAGTGACTTTGCATTGTTGATGTACTCTCAAAGGGTTCGAAGTTAATATCTCTTCTCTTATTAATTCCAGGGTGGGTATAATCCTTTCTTGCATGGATAGGTCCTTCAAACCTTCTTGAATTCTTTCAAATTCGACATCTAATTCTCTTTCCCTCTGTTTCTTCGACTTAAATTATTGTTCTTCTATAAGTCGATCTATTTTTCTAGCTATGAAATCCCTTAGTTCTTGCTTCTTCTTTTCTACAGCTTCTTCCTCTTCTTTCCTTCTGATTTGTTCCCTCCCTATCCAAGTGTTTCCTAACAAAAGTGGGAAATGAGTATTTTTCTTAACAAACTTAATGACTTCAAATTCCTCTTCAGTCAGTGTTCGATGGATGATAATAGGTACATTAGTAAATCTTCCACATAAGGTTATCATATTTCCATTAAACAATCCTATTCTTCCCAATTAAGGTACCACAGTAGGATTTCCAAAAATTTTCCAAGTGTGTTTTGTCATAATATTCACTTGTGTTTCCTCATCCAAGACACAGTCTATGTCGAAGTCTCCTATTCTTTCATTTATGCGTTGTTTTTGCCTTCAATATATCTAGTAATCTGACATCATTGTGATCATTCATCGTTTCTTTCAACTGTGATAACATAGTTAGAGATTTCTCTAACTCATTCTCTTAATGATTCTCTAAAATGCTCTTATTCTCTTGACTTCCTTCATAGTTTTATTGTCTCATATTCATGTGTTTGACTTTAGCAATCATCTTTGGACAATCCTCAACTTCATGACCCACAATTTTACAACAAAAGAAAATAAGGCCTATACCAGGGCATTCCTTAGCAAGATGTATCGATCTTCTGCAGTTATAACATAGTGTCAATCCTCTCTTTATCTTGTAATTTCCCCAACTTATCCTCTACTGTTAAGGTCCTAACCCGCACATAGGTAGATCAATGTATTCGGATGTAATAAAGGTCGATATTAATAAGAACTTTCAATAAAATAGAATAAGGCGGATGTAAGAAGACCTAATAGAAGCTTCCGCTTCTAGAAGGATCTTCCTCTAGATGATTCTCTTAATAGACTCATTTAGTATAAATAAGGGTCGAGGGTATGAAAACCCGAGGTTGGAGATTATTGTAACAGAGCGCTGCTCGACTGGAGGTTGCCCCCTCGAAGAGGCTTATGAACATTGCTATCAAAGTGTTATTCTGTTGCTATTTCGTATATCATTTATGTGTATTGTAAATATTATGCTGGATATTTTACTGTTATTCTGTCATTTCTAGCATTTTATTTCTGTTCTGCATATTTTATATATCTGGTATCTTGCAAGTGGTATCAGAGCACTTTCCTTGGCATAAATTGTGGGTATTTTTTTTCAGGGTAGAGACATATTTCAGCGTCTTTAAGCCACAGATATCTGTCGTTACGCGCATAAACCCGCGGTTGAGGGATTCATACACGCAGGAAATACAAGTGGTTCTTAAGCGCACATCTGTTGGCCACCCTTGTAACCCCTGTTGGTGCCCCTTCGAGTGGTAGCACATCAGCCAACACCTATGTATGGATCGACCTAGATTTCCTGAAGCCCTCTTTAGATAAACCTATTGGCTGCCGGAATGCTATAGTGTCACTGAGAACAACACTCGGGAAGATACTCTCTAGTACCTGGGTAGTCGGGTAGTACGGCTAAGGGTACAGTCTATCCTCCTTAGTTAGTTCCCTCAGATATTGGGTCGAGTACTATTGTTGGACCCCGCACGTATATCAGAGAGCTATAGCACAGGGCAAACCCTTGTCTGTAGAACCCTTGAATACCTAACCCTTGGGGAACATAAACAACAAAATAAACATATTAAACCGCCGAAGACACGCATCTGTGTTCGGGTTGCTAAAGTAAATACTCTATGGTTCAGAATTTGGGGATTTTAGCATTGCAACATTCTTCAGACCAAAGCATAACTCCACAGCTGTGTAAAAAAAAAAAAAAAAAGTCTGGAAATGTTTTCACCATTATTTGAGACCTATTCCATTAGATTCATCTATTCTCCCTTATCACTTTTATCCATATCATTTTTCGGCAAAATTTTTTGACCCCGCCCGCTCCCTTTTCAGTTCACCCATCATCATGGCCCATACATGTAACCAAGAACTAGAGTCTCGCTTCAACACCCTACAATATGGTTTACTTGAGACCCAACAAGAAGTGCAACAACTCATTTCTACTATTGCCTCTCGTGATGCCTCCATGAATGCATCCGTAAATGTAGTCGTGTAGTCCGCAATGGCGGAAGTCAAACATGAACTGACCACCCAGCTGGAATCTGTCTTTGCATCACTCTGCACCAAACTCAAGCTCCCTATCGATGACTCTTTTC
>SNQJ01S0197050.1:3973-17334 GCA_010110895.2 Picea sitchensis
TCGTCAATCAAATCTCTAATCAATCATTTTTATCATCCTGAATCCATAATTTTCAATTTAATCATCCTGAATCCATGATCTTCAATCTTCAATTAATTTTCAATTATACTCATTCATATCCTCTAATTAATTCTAATTATTATGTAATTAGTATTTATTATATAATTTAATTAGTATTAAATACATAACTTAATTGATATTAATCATATAATTATTAATTTATTATTATTATTTACTAACCATTCTTTTAAATTTATTTTTCAACTTTTCCTCTATTCACATGTTCTTTTCTTTAACTGATTTTCTACCTTCCTAAATCCTTTCTCTTCTTTAACCGGTTTTCCACCCTTCCTAAATCCTTTAATTTTTAATTATTATTAATTAATTTTTTTGTCCTCTGAAACTCTAACTAATACTAATAATTAATTACTCTTAATTATATTATTATTTAACAATTATTATGGATTAAATATATTGTTTTTCTTAGTTTGACATTTTATACATTAATTAATAATAACAAAATAACTCTTCTTTTCGATTATATTTCAACTTCTAGCCTCTCACTGATTTCAATTAAATCCTTATTATTAACTATATTATTATTTAATAATTATTATTATATATTAATAATTATATTATTATTTAATAATTATTATGATTAACTATATTATTATTTAATAATTATTATTGATTAACTATTCTCTTAGCTTTAAAATTTATCCTTTTATTATATACTTTTACCTTATTAATCATAATAAAATAACCCTCCTTTTTCACAATAGCTATGTCTATCCTTTTCCCTAACGGTCATATCAACTTCACCTTTATATACCCCCTACCCCAACACTCTTTTCATACTTATTGCTTCAATGGTCCCTAATAATGGGTGGAGTGTTCACTCGAAATGTTGACGTTTCAAAAAACTCCATACACGGTTTATTTCTAGAATTACAAAATTAGCGTAGTACTAGTTGTGTTGAATTTCTCATTGGTTGAGTTAGCTTCATTCACAGGCTGACTTTTCATTGGATGGGCATCTTAAGCAAAGTGTTCACTTGTTTATTGGGTTCCAATTGTTAATGATTTAATAATTGGTTTGGATAAGCCTCTACTAGACTTGAAAAGTAATGTACAAGTAGTAATCACTCTCTAGAGAATAGGTTATCTAATTGCCAATGATTTTAGACCTAGTTTGGATAAGCTACAACTAAAATTCATCGACATTTGTATATCCTTAACTCACTAAAATTATGTGTATCTTCTATCATGTGAACATCAACATGTATAACTGAAGTATTTAATGTGAAGAAGGGTGAAGATAGAGCCACATGTGTCTCAATGTTGGGAGCATAGACATTGAGTAGTGCCTAAGTGTTTTGGTCAACATAGATATTTCTTTGAAAAATTTAACTTAGATTTAAGTTAGTAAATACCAACTATGTTGTGTGTTCACTATATTCTTCACCAACTCTCATAATGTTTGGAAATGAATTCGTATCCCAACATTGTTTTTGCACCTATGCTCATAGAACTATGAGCATGACCAAATAGGCTTTGAGTCCTTATTTTGAATAAGTGACATTGAGGGGAGTGGAAGCATTGTTGATTTTGACATAGAGCTTGATCGTTGTAGCAAGTAGAAAGAAAATTGAATACCCTAAAGGCATGGCATTGGTGGCTAGAATTGGTTCTACCTAGCCACAAACAGAGCAGTGAACTAAACTTCAAGGCAAAGAAGACTCATTGGCCACCACAAGCAAGTAACCAACAAGGTATCCCATCATGCAAACATTCCATCCTCACATGCCTAAAAGGTGTATAGAATAAAATGGATTATAGTGTGTTGTTTCCATTGGTTGCATAGAGAATATACCTTGCATACATTATAAGAATAAACATTATTGTACAGGGAAAGAGGAGCAAAGGCTTAGGGTGTTTTCTGCATAAAAATTCCTATATACAATTTTGAGACAAAACATAAACAAACTTCCACAGAGGATCCATGTTGGTGAAGTGAGTGGGATATAAGTCCCTCATTTACATATCATATGGTATTAGAAAAACTAAATCCTTCACCATAATGTAGCTACAATGACATTGGAAACCTCGACATGGGTAAGGAAAGAAAATAAAGGTTGGAAGACTTAAGGGCCAGCAATGCCCAGCTTCGAGAAGAGAATGAATGCTTGAAGGAGCAGGTCCATATGTTATACTAGAGGATGGAAGAGAAGTAGAATCACCTTGAGACCTCTACCAAACTACTTCCATTACTAAAGAAGAAAACTAAATAATTCCAAGACTCCCTCACTACAATCATGATAAATTGGGACAAAAATAGAGCACATCTTGTACACCTTGGTCAGAAGGCCATTCATTTGGATATCTAGAAAGAATATGGACTCACTCAAATGATGGAATAGCTACAAAAAGAGTTGGTAGAGAAGGATAAGGCCTTGGAAAAGTTCCAATTATTTTTACATGATCACCAGGAAGCAAGGCCACCTTCCATTACCACTGCCCAAGCCAACACCATGACCAATACCACTTTGGTAAGATCACCTTCCTTGGATTCCTCTCAAGATATTTCTAGTGATTTCAAAATAATACCATAGGCATTGGTTCCAAGGTCTTAATTAAAATGGGCTATGATGGACTAGATCTAGGCAAGAGAAGACAATTCATATTGAGCCCCATTATAGCTACACTATGGGTGAAACATGAAGGCCTGGGATTCAAAATAATTTGACCATTAAGAACAACTTTGTGAAGGAAAAACACATGTTGGAGTTGTCCTTATCATTAAGGGAAAGAGCAGTGGTTGGTGAAGGTGGAATACCACTACCACCTCAACCTTATTATGGTGGATTAAAGGAGGAAAGAGATGTGGATTAAAGGAGGAAAGAGATGAGAAGATATCATAGACTCAACTAGCACCATAACTCATTGGAAGTAGCAAGCCAATCAACTAAGGTAAAAAGGAGAAGAAGACCAAGATTTTTTCCTGAAAAAAGATATACCTTGTTTGTCAATGTTGCAAGAGGAAAGGTCACGACACTATCACTTGTTGGTATGTAAAGGAATGATCATGTTGTGGAAATAAATCCCATCATGAGGAAATTTTTTGGAAAAGAAATCCATATGTTTGGGAATGGGTGGAAACTATAACGAAATAGACAAACAAATTTGCAGATAATCAAAGAGAGAATAAAAATTTTGAAGACAAAGGTGGTTTCTAAAGACACCATTATAGAACTTAAGAAAAATTCATTGTGATCAAAACATCATAGTCCATATTGGGACTTGATATCTCCATATGATATCACTTTAATCGCTTGATGATAATGACCCAAGGGGTCTTCTATTTATAGCCTTAAGATATAACCAACTTCCATGAAATCAATAAGATCTTTTCCACATCTAACCTCCAGTTATTAGATTTGACTCCATCAAATATGCTTTGTCGAGTCGGCTTGACAAGGATGCTTGACCCGATTGTCCATGCATCCAACTCATAGATGCTTATTTGGTTCGTCGATCTTCCACCCGACTATCTTCGACTGTTGGTCAAAAATCCAACCGACATGAATGTCAACTACTCGACTGAATAATGTAGATATTTGGTCAATTCTCCAACTGAATATATCCATATGTAGGTCGACCACCCGACTAACTGAATCTAGGAGAAGTGTGATGAACCATCAATGCTTGATGTTCGAACATCCCCCATCAACACATGTCTCTAGAGATTTAGGAGGTGAAATTGCATCATCATGAAACCCCCCCATAATTGCATCTTATTGAATCCCAAACATTGTATGGAGCTTGATAAATCTAGCTTCAACTAAAGGTCTAGTGAATATATCAGCAACATGATCATTTGTTCTGCAATATTCAAAAGAGACAACATTCTCATGAACCAATTGTCTCAAATAGTGAGCATGGAGCTCAAGATGATTCATCTTACTATGGGCAATAGGATTTTCAACAACCTGTATGGCACTTTGATTGTCATAGTAGATTGTAGTCAATATCTGAACAAGAAGCCCAAGTTCACCCAGAAGTTAGTGGTCATGACTACTTCAGTGCCTTCTTTAACGATGCCACGATATTCTACTTTTGTATTCGAAAAGGAAAATATCTTTTGTTTCTTTCATGACCACACCAATGGTCCAATGCTAAAGTGAAAGACATAGCTAGAACTAGACTTATGATCATGACTATTGTGATCCCAGTCGGAGTCAGTGAGGTCGGTCAATGAATCAGAACTTCGAAAATACTTGATACCAAAACAAGTGATACCTTTGAGATAGTGGACAATCCATCTGACTACTTTATAGTGGATTTATTTGGGGTCCTTCATAAACTATAAGCCACACTAACAACAAAGGAAATGTCAATTCTATTATGAGTATGATAAATAAGGTGGTCGACCAATTTTCAATAATGAGTACCATCGATTGCAGGTGTTTAACAAGTTTTTGTGAGATTTACTCCATATTGAAAAGGAGTAGCATAGGCCTTAAAATCGACCATCTTAAAACATCTCAAAAGATCCATCACATATTTATAATGAGAAATGAAAAAACCATAACATAGTGGTAATACTTGAAGACCCAAAAAATAATGAAGAATGCCAAGATCTTTCATGTCAAAGTAGTCAACAAGTTGTTTCTTAAATATAAGAATTAGATCATTATTATTTTCAATAATGAGAAGATCATATACATATACAACAACAATCAAAGTGTCTCCATTGGTATGGAGTACATACAAGTTGTGATCATATTCACAATGTTTGAAACAAAGTCAAAGAAAGAAAATATCAATCTTAGCATACCAAGCTCAGGGAGACTAATTCAAACCATAAAGAGACTTCTTGAGTTGAAAAAAAAAGTTAGAATATGTCAAAAAACTAGGTGATTTTCCATGAAAATTTCATCCAATAGGTTTCCATGAAGAAACGCACTCTTCACATCCAACTGATGGACTTTCCATCCAAAACGAGCAGCAAGCAAAAGAATCAGTCGAATAGAGTTCATATTTTCAAATGCGTAAAAGGTATAAATGTATTTGATTCCTTATTGTTGATAAAATCCCTTTTCAACTAGGCATGATTTATGTCACTCAACAACACCTTCGCGAGTAAATTTGGTCCTATAGACCCATCGACACTTCACAAGGTTATTTCCTTGTCATTGGGGAACTAAGTCCCAAGTGTGATTCTTCAACAAGGAATCAATTTATGTATGCATACCATGTTCTCATTCAGGTCATCATTGATAATTTGATTAGGCAACATGATCAAAATTTTCAATTACACAAGCCATCACGAAAATGTTGGCATGTTGCTTAGGACTTCAATTTTTTCATTCTGAGGAAACATCACCGGCATCAGGTCTAGCAGCTTAAATTGTCTTGGAAGTCCATCTAGATAGACAAGAGATAGATGAATTGTGGTTCACTGCAGCATGTTGATCAAAATTTGGAGATTTTTTAGTCGACAAAGATGGAAGACCAGTCAAAATAGATATCAACGGACTAGTCGACTTAGACGTCGATGATCGAGTTGAGAAAGGAACAAAGTTCAATTATCCAGTTGAACGATTGAAAAATGGAATAGGAGAAATAGTGTCGGTGACGAAATCAAAGGGATCATCCTACATAAATCTAGAAGAGGAATTAAATAACTTAATGCCAAAATACTTCCCATCAAACCATACATTTCATCTGATAACATTTGTCATTTTATATAATCAAACAGACAATATGATTTCGTCTCTTCAAAGTATCCCATCATGATGCAAGTATGAATCTTTGCATCCAAATTATTTTTCAATTATTGACAATATGATCCCAGGAAAAACATCGAAATATGAAAAGATGGTCGACTGAAGGCTTCTTTCCACACCATCATTCGACCGGAGTCATGGAAGGAACAACTTGACTTGAGATTCGACTAAGCAGATAGTTTGCAAAATACACCAATTCAACCTAGAAGTAAGGAGGCATATATTTGTCCTGAAAAAGACATATATTCATTTTGACTAAAGTATAATTTTTGTGTTCTCTAACGCCATTATGTTGAGGAGTGTGAGGATTTGACCACTACCAKTCAATACCGGATCGAACCAGGTATTCTTCAAAAGGRTGATTTACAWACTCACTACCAATGTCTAATCTCAGGAACTTGATGGGTCAGCCACGTTTAGTTTCAACAAAGGCTCTAAACTCCTTGAACTTTTCTAAGACAGGGTTCTTATTTTAAAGAATATAGACCCATGTGAAATGAGAGAGATCATCAATGAAAGTCAAGATATACCTTACACCTACCAGGGAAGGTAGATTGATGCAGCAAACATCATTGTGAACCAACTCCAGTAGGTTTTGTTATTGTTGTACTTTGCTAGAGCCAAAAGGTATCTAATGATGCTTTCCAAGAACACAACATTTATAGACTCCTTCAGGGGGAAACACTTTAGGTAGACCAACAACCATGTTCTAAGTTTCCATCAATTGCAGAATTTAAAAACTCAGGTGTTTGAGTCATTCATTCCAAGTTCGACTTCGCTCATGAGTATGAGAAACAAGATCATTCAATTCACTGTTGGGTCGAGTCGTGTCACGGAACTGATACATATTTTCCTTCAAGTTGAAAATACCTCTGGTGATAATCGACTTACCTTTATTCAAATCACAAACATAGAATGGATCTAGCCAAAATTCCATAATATTAAATGGTTGTGTCAACTAACAAACAGACAAAAGTTTGCAACTAAGGTTTGGCACATGATAAACATAAAAAATTCTCCCATGTCGATAGGTAACATCACCTTGACCAACAATATTGAGAGAAAAATCATAATCAACATAAATCTTCCTCTCCTTGGCTTCATCCAAGGACGTGAACAAGGAAGCATCCTTATCCATGTGATGAGTGCACCCAAAGTTGACTACCCATTCATTCTGAGTAGAATGAGATAGCAAGGCATGAGAAATTTCGACTTGGAAGGTGAAATTATCAATAGATCAATGTATAGCACACATGTTTCATTCAAGGTGTTTAACCTTCTCCTCTAAATCCTTTATCTTATTATAGCATAATTTCTCCACCTTTCCAGTCTTTCCATGGTACTGACATGTCTTCTTCTTTCAACTTCGCTAGGGTTCATATGTTTTTCCCTTAGGTTTATGGTCATGGCATCCAAGTTTGTGTGTAAAGATAGAAAATCGTACTCTTTCCCTATGATATAACTTGCTCTTTCCCTTGAGAAATTGGGATTGATGTTTACCACCAAGTTTTCCTTTTTTAAGCAATCTATGTTGATCAATAATCAAAAGGACACAAAACTCTTCAAAGGTGTAGTCCTTACCATCTTCCTTGTGTGCTTTCTAGTTGGTGCAAAAATTTGACACAAACATGTTGAATGGTGTTCTCAAATTCATCAGGACCATCTCGATGATTTTTCCATCCTTCTTTTAATAATTGTTTCCACATTCACCCGATTTCAGCTAGATTTCATCGACATGTGCCAAATAGTCCTCTATTTTGTCAAAAGAATTTGGATTGAGATATATCAACTCTTTCTCCAACTAAATGATGTAGCTTCCATTGACTCAGTTGAACAAAGACTTCATCTTCTTCTATACTTGATGAGGGAAATTGATTCCACAGAGGTGAAATTGAATCTCTCATGAAATATAGGTCATGATGACCCCCACAACCTCATACTTCTTGGCATCAACAGTGAACTTTGCATAATCGTCTATAGGATCTGAAATTGAAATATTCATATACTGCGACAATTCTTTACTCTTCATCATGGTTTCCATGTCTAGTTCCCATACTACATAATTTTATCCTTTTAGAACAATAGGATCAATATTCAAATCCATCTTCGATATCTTAGACAGAAAGTTTGGTTACAATAAGTTTCAATCAACAAACCACCAACCTAGAGTCAATCACACAACATATGCAAATTATAAAGGTTTGAATATAACATGAAAGGTTTCAAACCATAGACTTTGATACCATTTTGGGGAAGGGGTGGAACCTGTAACGAAAAGGATAGAAAATTTTACAGATAATAGAAGAGGAAATAAAAATTTTGATGACAAAAGTCATGTCTAAAGACATCAATACAGCACTGTGATCAAAATATCATAGTGCATATTGGACCTTGATATCTCCATCTGATATCACTTTGATCACTTGATGATAATGACTCAAGGCGTATACTATTTATAGCCTCAATATCTAACCAACTTCCATGAAATTGGTAAGATATTATCCACATATAACCATCGATTTTTAGAGTTGACTTCGTCAAATCCAAACTATTGATTTAGATTGACAAGGATACTCGACTTGATCATCCATGTGTCCAAATTGTAATTGATTTTTGGGCTAGTTGAACCACTACTCGACTATATTTGATTGTTGGTCGACTACTCGACCGATTAATGTAGAGATATGCTCAATCAGCTGGCCAATAGTATCTAGATGTAGATCAACTTCCCAACTAGTTGAATTGAGGAGAAGTGTGATGAACCATCAATGCTTTATGTTCCAACACCATATTCCATAGTCCCAATTGTTTTCATAAGAATAAGGAAAATAAAACTTATCTTATACAATAGAAAACGCATAGGCATATGAAAAAAATAAGTATCTCAAGTATCCCATACCACAGTGCTAAGAAATGTTTTCACCATTGCAAGTTGAGTGGACATTGGGAAGCAAAGTGTTGGTGACTTCATTCAGATCTTCAGCCCAAAAACCACACATATAGGAGAAGAGTGTGGAGAGTGAAGATTGAGGGGAGAAGAGTGTGGAGAGTGAAGATCGATAAATATGAAGACCTTCCCACATATCTACTCCAAGGGACATAAGTTTTCCAAAGAGAGATAGCAACATAGGAGTTTTGCATCACCAACAATATGGATAACATATTGATTCCAAGGGAAGCCACATTATAATGTTTTTTTTTTTATCTTGCATCAGAAGAATATATCCTTAAATATGTGTCATAGATTGGTGCATGAAGGTCAATGTCCTCTGGAGGAGTTCATGAGAACTACATGAAATGATTCCAAGCATGTGCAAGCACTAGAGAGATGCTTCCATTCCATTAAGAAATTGATCCTATCAAGAGAAGGAAGGCCACGCTTCCTCTCATACAAATAATACGTGATGGAAGAATGTTGGGGTCACACTCATCATGTATTATTCATATGAAAGGAAGTGTGTCCCACTTTATCTTTCTAGATCAGTTTCTTCCTAGCATGGAAACAACTCTCTAGTGCCTGCACATTCTTGGAATCATGTCATGTAGTTCTCACAAACTCGTCTATAGGTCATTGACCTTCATGCACCAATCTATGGCACATCTTTAAGAATAGATTATTTTTATGTCAGATCAAAAAAAACCATTGGAATTTGGATTCCCATGGAATCAATATATTTTCCATCTTGTTAGTGATGCATACCTACTATGTTGTTATCTCTCCTTGGGAAAAAAAAATCCCTTGGACTAGAGATGTGGGAAGGTATCTTTAGAAATATTCACTCTCTGCACTCTTCTCCTAGATGTGTGGTTTTTGGAGAGAATATCTAGATGAAATCACCATCATTTTTCTTCCCAGTGTCCACTCAACTTGCAATGGTGGAAAATTTTATTAGCACCGTGGTAAGGGCTACTTGAGATAGTACTTTTCTTCCTATGCTTATGAGTTTGAAATTGTATATGATAAGTGTTCATGTCCTTTTTCTTATGAAAACAATCAGGACTATGGCATATGGTTTTGGAACATCAATAAATGATGGTTCATCACACTTCTTCTCAATTCAGTTGTTCGAGAGATCGACCTACATTTGGATAAATTTAATTGGGTGATCGACCATATCTCTACATTATTCAGTTGAGTAGTCGTCATGCCTGTCAGTTGACAGTCGACCAATAGTCGAAGATATTCTGGTGATGGATCAACCAACCCATCAATTGACTACAAGTTGGAGGCATGGACAGTCAATTTGAGCATCCTTTTTATCCAACTCGACAACATTTATTTGACGGAATCAACTCTAACAATCGATCGTTATATGTGGACAAGATCTTCTCAATTTCATGGAAGTTGCTTAGATATTGAGGCTATAAATACTAGACCCCTTGGGTCATTATCATCAAGTGATCAAAGTGATATCATATGGAGATATCAAGGTCCAATATACACTCTAATTTTCTAATCACAGTGTGCTTTGATTAAGTGTTGTAATGGTGTCTTTAGACACCACATTTGTCTTCAAAAAATTTATTCCCTCTTCGATTATCTACAGAATTTTATGTCTATTTTGTTACAACTTCCACGCCTTCCCAAACATTGTTGAACAGTTGGTTTAGGTTGATGGACAGAAGGTTTGGATACTTGGTTGTCATTGATCTCAACCCTTGGAGTATGACATTGTAGATTGATGTCAAACCTTGAGTATGTCTGGTAACACATTTTGGTAGCCTTGAGGTGTCATTAAGGAAACTAAGTTTGTTTGAGGAATAATGTAATCAAGGTAAGTGAATTTTTAGATGAGACTATTTTGGGTGGATAGTACATGTCGTTTCCTTTCCATTGATATGTGGTACGTCACATAGTTCTTCACGGTTGAGGAGATATGGCTTAGTGAAGTTGGAGAACCCTCATGAGTTATCTAGAAGCCCCTAGAAGGTCAAAGAGGTCAATTATTCTAGAAGCTCCTAGAAGAATTTTACAAGTCAAAGTGATTGTAACTAGGATTTAATCATGGGTAAATTTGTTGCAATAAGAAAATAATTAAAAATAAATTAGTTGCAACAAGAAGTGGTGATTTTACTATTTATGGATAAAGTGGTTGCAAGTGGGTAAAGTAGTTGAAAGTGGGTTATCCCTAAAAGAGGGAAGTTGGGTAAAACAATTAGAAGATAAATCCTAAAGGAAACCACTTGGAGAATATAAATAAGAGAGCAAGGGATTCCTATTAGCACCTAACTACTTATTGAACATTATTGAATATCTATTTTGTGAAAGGTTGTTTCCAGGTATACTTTGACAAATTTGAGAAAGCGTAGGTCTGAGGCAGTGAAGATATGAAGGAATGAAATTTTTGTAGTTGTAGAGGAAGTGAATGAAATAGTATTTCATAGATTACCTACAAGTCAAAGGCATAGAGAAGCATGGACATCCATGGGCCATAGAGGAGGAAAACGCAGATACCCTCGAGTTGTAGAAGGCGAAAGCACAAATATGTAGAAAGGGAAAGGAGGAAGATGCTTATTCTAGGTTTTAGGATTTGAGGAGAGACTGTAGGTATGTTTGTTAGAGATCAAATACAATAGGGATACTATAGAGTTAAAGGTATGTTCATGGTTATGTCTTGATATTGTATCTTAATGGTGTTGTGGAGCATGCTTGAGGCATAACTTTGTGAAGTTTGGGATATACTCTCTTGGATGTTTAGTATATGTTGTAATGTATGATTTGAGGCAGATCTAATGAGGGAAATTGATGGTATAATTAGCTTGGTTTATTGGTATATCTTGCGGTGCACTGTGAGAAGCATTTGTTAGTAGTCTTGGTATATGATTAGCTTATTAGTGGTACATGTTTAAGGCTATATATCAGTGAGGTTTTGGAACATGGTTTGATGTAAGGGTTTATGGTATTCAGTTTATGTATGGATAGTGTGATGTGTTGTTAGAGGCCCATTGTTGTTTATCTTGGAGTGTGTCTTTGGTGCATGGTTCATGCACTTTTTGTGGTATAGGTTAGTACTTGGTTGTGATTGGTGCATGCTTTGTAGAGGCATGTGTGGGTGATGGTTGTGAGTTGTTATGAACAGTTTTGTTTGATGCATATCCTAGTGATATTTTGAATATGGTTGAGATTTTTTTTGGTGATTGGTCTTGGTGATTGTATATGGTTTTTTTGATGAGATTATTGTTACATATTGTTGGTACAGGTTTTTGGTATATGTTGTTACAGATTGTTTGGTACAGGTTAATATGACAGGTTTTATGGTGACAGATTGATAGAAACAAAGGTAGTAACAGTGAAATTGGGAGAGTTTTGTAGTAGTTCATGAGTTGCAAATAATATAGGCGTGGACATCCACAAGTTGCATTAAAAAGAGTCACGAACATCTGCATGTTGCAGCATAGACAGGTCGCAGATATCTAGGAAATATTTGAATAATTTTGGTACAGGTTGTCATAGAGTGTTAGTATGGGTTGATAGTGACAGAGTGATGGTAGAGGTGATTGATTTAGTGACAGTTATTGGTTGTCTACATTTGGAATATATATTTCAGGGTAGTTGGATGGGGCAAGGAAAGGGGGTTGTATCCTCCTTTTGGTTGGTGTCGTAGAATCAAGGACTTGGATATTCCTATAGGTTGGAGCCTAAGAAAAAGGTGTTTGTAGCCACCTTATGGTTATAGATGGATAAATTAGGGGGTTGGAGTCTCCTTCTAGTTGGATTCAAAGAATTACAGAGTTGGAGCTTCCTTTAGGTTGGATCCTAAAAAACTAGGGGGTTGGAGCCTCCTTATGGTTGGATCCAGAGAATCGGAAGTTGGTGTTTCCTTGAATGTAATTATTTGACATATAAGAAAATAATTTTGTGGTTTTCTCTCGCATTGGGTTTCCACATAAATATTGGTGTAATGTGCATTGTGTGGATGTGTCAATTATTGTTTATTATGCACTAATGGATGTTAATGTTTATAATGCAATAATATATTGATAATGAATTGATGAGAATTATTGAATAAGTTAAAGGAATAAAAATTGTGGTTAAAAGTGGTATAAATTTATCATTATTGATTCACCCCCCGCCCTCAGTAATCCAACATACATGGTGCCAGAGTTGATGGTTTTAAACCTCGACTATTATCTACGAACCTTGTTGAGTCAGATATGTTGTGTGATTGAATCTGGGCCAGTGGTTTTCCAATTGGAACTTATTGAAACATAATTTTTTGTCTAATATATCGAAGATGGATTCACAGATTGATCATGTTGTTCTAAACAGATCAAATTATGCAGTATGAGCACCATACATGGAAACCCTGCTGAAAAGTAAAGGACTATAGAAGTATATGAAGATTGAAATTCCAAATCCAATAGACAATCAGGAAGAGTTCATTGTTGATGGAAAGAAGGATGAGGTTGTGGGGGTCATCACGACCTATATCTCATGAGAGATTCGATTTCACATTAGTGGAATTGAATACCTTCACTAAATCTGGAGGAAGTTGAAGTCGTTGTTCAACCAAGTCGATGGAAGCCATGTCATGGAGTTGGAGAAACAATTGATCCTCATTCTTTTGGAAA
>SNQJ01S0197051.1:0-17333 GCA_010110895.2 Picea sitchensis
TCCCTTTTTCATTGAGTTTAGTTTTGTAAACCCACTTGACACCAATACTCTTCTTATGTCTTGGCAAATCAACAAGATCCCATGTCTTTTTCTTCTCAATGGAGTCAATTTCTTGGTTCATGGCTTGAACCCAATGTGGCTTCTCAGCTGCTTCCTTAAAAGATGTAGGTTGACATGACATTAAAGAAAAAAGATTGTGTTGTTCAAAGTCATCCAACTGCTGATGGATTTCTCTCAAACTTCGAGTTCTCTGATTTTGTGGTTCAGAGAATGATTCTCTGCTGGAAGTTAAGTTATCCTAAGAGATTTCAGGTTGCCTTTGTACCTACAATCTTGGAAGAATTGCTTGAGGTACTTGTTGTCCTGCATTTTCTTCATTTTTAGAACTTGGCAGTAATGGATTTTGATTGTCCATTTGTTGATTTTATGAATCATTAAATAATTGATTTTCTAGAAATTTTACATCTTTGCTGAGAATTAGTTTCTTGGTTATTGGATTGTAAAGCTTGTAAGCTTTGGATGTTTCACTATATCGAGTGAAAATACATTTCTCACTTCTGTCGTCCAATTTCTTCCTTAATTCGGAAGGTATGTGAGCGTATGCTATGCATCCAAATGTCCTTAGATGTGCAACATTTAGCTTTGTCCCACTCCATTCTTCCTAGGGAACTTTCATCTTTACACTTGTGGTTGGTGATCTATTCAAGAGATAAACTGAGCATGCTACTGCTTCAGCCCAAAACCTATATGGCAAAATTTTCTCTTTAAGAAGTGTTCTTGCCATATTCATTATTGTCTAATTTTTTCATTCAACCACTCCATTCTGTTGTGGAGTATACCTGGTTGTTGTTTGCATGATAATGCCTTGTGATTTGTAGAAATATGAAAATTCTCTGGAGTTGTATTCTCCTCCTCCATCTGACCTGAGTGCTTTGATATATTTGCCACTCTGTTTTTCATCTTCTGTCTTGAATTCTTTGAATTTTGCAAAAGTTTCAGACTTGTGTCTGAGAAAATAGATCCATATTTTTCTGCTGAAATCATCAATAAACGTTAGAAAGTAAAAACTACCACCTATTCACTCTGTTTGCATTGGTCCACATAGGTCAGTGTGAAAAAGTTCAAGATGTTGTTTGGCTTGATTTGAAGACTGTGGAAAACTAGTTCTCTTATGTTTTCCAAGTATGCAAGACTCACATGGGGGAATTTGATCTTTAAAGATAGGTAGACCTTTGACCATGGAGTTTTTCTGAAGAAGACTTAGACTCTGAAATGGTAGATCTCCAAATCTTGTATGCCAAACCATTGTTTCATTCAGGTTAGATGCACTTTGTGCATATGGTTGACTCAGATTTGCAGTTCTGAGTGTGAGGGGAACCATCCTATTTGGAGTCATAAGGATTTCAGAAATTAATTTTCTACTTGGGATTTTGTCATATATCTTACAAGATGTTCCCTCAAAAAGTAACTTATATCCATGTTCAATGAGCTGTCCTACACTTAGCAAATTATGTTTTAAATCTGGAACATGATAGACATTGTATATGTCTTTCTTGACATTCTATTTAGTAAGAATAGGAACAGTTCCTTTTCCTTGAACCTTGACTAAGTAATCATTTCCAAGTGTAATATCAGATGAGATTGAAGAATCAATGCATGAAAGTAAATCTTTGTTACCTGTCATGTGATTGTTGCATCCATTGTCCAGCAACCAGAGATATTTAGGTTGATGTTCAGTGTTGTGACACGAAAGAAACATACCTCCTGAGTTTTCTCCTGTGTGATTTGACACATGTGCTCTGCCTGAGAGCTGATCTGCCTGCTTCTTCCTGCATTCAAATTCATAGTGCCCATACTTTTTGTAGTAATAGCGTTGTATGCTTGATTTCTCATTTGATCTTCTCCCTCGCCTCTTTGAGGATGGAAATTTTGATGTTGATTTTGTTGTTGTTGTCTTTAACCTTGGAAATTTTGATTCAAATACTTTTGTCTGTTACCTCCACTAGAGTGAGGTTGCTGGTTGCTCCATCTTCCTTGGTGACCCTCTTCTTCTTCTCATCCTCTCCCTACTGTGAAGGAGAATTGAGTTTTGAAAGCATTGGAGATTGACTCATCGTGAGGCGTGAGATGCGGTCTCATGTGTCACCCGGAGACAATTAATTCATCGTTGAAAATCTGGCGAGATCCTTGGATTCAAAGTTGTTATTCTGATATTCCCGTTTCTTTGGTAAAATTCTAAGAATTTTCTCAGCCTGGTGTCAATGATGGTTTCCTGTCGATCGATCAGTTCATGATTTCCATGACTCACGGTCATGAAGCCCGATCCATTTATTATGTCATCAGCAGAGTCCTGAATTAGTCCTGAGTCACGCAATTTACTAGCTGTTTGACACAATTGCATTTCATTAGTGGAAAGATTTAAGGATGTCCGGGCACATTTTTGAAGTACCGATTGCATGACTTTTGAGAAAAATTGAATCATCCACGAATTTTGGAATCAAAATTTGGCTTTATTTTCTTTGTTTCACCGGTGTTGCTAGAGCAATTCGTTGTCGATTTGTCATGGTAGGCAATTTCTTCCACATATCAAGATCCAGGTTCCCCAACACTCTTGTTGTTCGCGCGAGCGATCTCATCGAAGAGACGAAATATTAATTTTTCCAAGAAGAATCAGACCTTGATTTGGTCCTGGTACTTTAAGAGCGATGCGTAAAAAATTTGCAGAAAAAATGAGAAAATTTTGTATTTTACCTCCAAACACAGAAAGACCGATTTTCTGAAGGCTGAAAAGGATGTTATCGGCCTTGAATTTGGCCTCAGTCACACTATCTTGTTGATAATGACCACTGCGCCTTATATAATGTTAAGCGCTACAAAATTTTTTTGGGTTTTGCCTTTCAAATTCTTGAAATGCAAAATTTTCTTGGATTATTTAACGGTTTAACTTCTGGCTGGCGATGGTAACCGGTCGAGATCATTTGCCCGATCAAACCTCTTATCGAATTGGGGTTTTGAGAGTCGAAATGTATTGGACCTCTTGTCCTCGGAATCCATGATTTCCCGATTATCGGTTTTCCGATTAATGACTCTTCTGACCGGAGATGTCCGTTATTTGATGTGTGCCATACGTCCTCTTGTATTGGGCCGGTCGATTTCTCCTTGAATTTCGCGATTTATTATGTTAGGATGATGTCGTCTCCAAGATCCCGCGATTTTCCAAATCCACGAGGAAACGCCGATGGACTCTGCTTCGGAAATTTTTCGAAAGCCGCGATCTTTGCCACCGTCCCAGGATGGATTGAAACCAGAATGCGCTTGGGGTTTTCACCGTGTATATTCCCGATCCCTTGTTTTGATGATATGACATCGGTTGGGACCTGAATTTCCTCTGGCGGACTTGAGTTTTGAAATGCACCGTGTTTCTTGTCCCTTAGAGATTCATGTGGCCAGATCCCAATATGTTATTGATGGCCCTTTTCTTTGGGGACTTTTCCCGAGTCCTCGGATTTACGCCACGCGTCCCCACAAGATAGACGGTCCTGATTCAACCTCAGAACATCGCGACTTGCGTCTTTCGGTTGACACGACTTCGTCAGCAGAGCCGGATGTCGAAACATTGATGGTTTCCTCGATGTCATGCGTCATCGATCAAATGGGCGAGATCGTCGCTATTTCATGATCGCGTTTTGCGGTTTTGAACTTGTGTTAGCGACGGTCTTTCAAAGCGCGAACTCACGAAATGTCGTGGGTGATGAAAGCGGATCGCCACCTTTCCTCTGAGATGGGCGACTCACAAGTCCTCTCGGGATTTCCGGATATGTCAGCGTGTCGAGAAGGTTTTGGAATTATGTAATCGCCTTTGCACTTCCAACTCCCGATTACCAATATTGCGATGGGACAGATCGCTGGAAGCTCACGATCTTTAGATCAATGGTCTAGAATGACTCGGTATTTCGCGATTCATGAATTCTCACGGCAGTCTTATGATCTTTACACTTTGCAAGTCAGCGAAGTGTCGTGATCATACATGTCTCTTGATGGGCCGGTCGGATGATGTCGGGATTTCTCAAGTCAAAAGTTCTCCTCTGTGCTTTAGAGGATTAAACCTCGTGCACTCTCTTGCAGATCCAACGGTTGTCGGGCTACGCAAGATCTATCGGCTGAAACTCTTTCACCTTTTTGGCTCTTCATCCATTTTGAATTGGTTTCAAAGCGGATCCATTCGGGGCCGAATGTAATGACAGTTTTTCTTTGAACATGAGATGTGTTCTTTGCTGAATTTGAAGGAATTTTCTCGTGGAAAAATTGTGAATCTTTCAAAGATTTGATAGAAATTCACGATTTCTTCGTGATCAACAACAATCTTTGACAGATTTGAAAAATTCCTGCAATTCTTTAAACGCTTCTCTTTCTTTAACAATCTTCCACGAACTTGAACAAATGTCCATGAAATATTCAATGTTTCTGCCTTCTTAATCTCTTCTTCTTGAATTTTGATGATTCTTGAAAGATTACAAGAATCTTTACTATTTATTCCTTCTAAGTCTTTGCTTCCTTCTCGTGTTTCTTCTCCCGAAAATTTGGAAAGTAGTACATACTTCCTCTGTAAGCTTCCTACGTTGATCTTTGAGAGTAGAACAAACATCTCTCCAAACCTTGTGAAAAGTCTACGCGTGCTCTCAAGATCAGAGTGAAGCTCACCTTGTAATGGATGTCGAGTTCCTCTGCGGACTGTGTTAAGAGGCTTACTGCTGAAGCTCGATACCATGATAAATTGTGAAAATAGGAGATGCAGAGAGAAAGAATAGAAACTGACCGTTATATTCAAATGTATGAAGAAAGAATTTAAGCAAATTTACAATGTAAAGGAAATAGGCCGAGAGCTAAATATAGGCTCAAACAAGACAAAAATAGAAATGCAATTTGGCGAATTTGGTAGTGTAATCGGTATTGAGGTGTCTATTGTTGGGATGTTTATGTGTTACATTTATGATTTGTTGTTTTGGATGTCCATTGTTAGAATGTTTATTTGTTGTTTTGGATGTCCATTGTTGGCATGTTTATGTGTTACATTTGAATCTAGGAAACTTCCTAAATAATTTTATTATCACTTTGTAGGGATACCTCCCAAAATATCCATGTAGGTGGTCTTTTTAAGCCAAATATACCACTAACAAAATCATACTATCCCTCTTTCTTTCAAGAATCTTACAAATTTATTCAAAGATGTGATAGTCGTGAGGCTCGATTGGAATAAAAAATATTTCAGCAATTCCTTTAAACCTTATTATTTCAACATTCCATTTTCATAAATGGATATTAGACTTCATCTATACAATAAATCCACCACATTTAGCTAGTCATATCTTCATTTTGAGAGTTACATATTTTTTATTAAATGGAATGAGTTTATCCTCTTAAAGAATTTGAAAGATGAATAAGTAATTGCATACCTATAAATCAATACAATTTTTATATTTATATTGCTTGACCTTGAAATCATTGATGATAATGGTCCTTTCATTTTTGAAAAGACAAAATTTATCATAAATTTAATGTCATATATTGTACTTCTTAAACGTATTATCCTTACTATCTATAAAGAAATGGTCAAGAATAATCCACAAATAAAAACCTAATAAAATAATAATAATAAATCGTTATAACAATCTATATCAATTCCATAATTAATTATTATTAAACTTACTATCCATGAAAAGAAATGGTCAAGAATAATCCACAAATAAAAACTTAATAAAATAATAAAAATAAATTTACAACAATCTATATCAATTCCATAATCAACTATTATGTATATACTAAACTACACTAAATTGCACAACTAGAATACACTAAATTACATAACTAGAGAGACAAACTTCTAGTTAGTTTATGGGAAATATGCCATAATTCTTATCAAACTTGAATTTTCCTCTCTACGAATTTCCTTTCAAGCCAAAGAGATATACGCTAGGCATTTACAACAGAGGCATAATACTTTTTTAGCTTTGGAAGAGAAACAAGATCATGCTTTGCAAAATATAAAAATAAAGTCAGAATATATCCAACAACACTCTAACAAGAAAGTTAAATGGAAGCCTTTGTAGATCAAGGAAAATGTGTTTTAGTACGGGATTGATTCTGTAGATGAATAATAAAGTATACCAAGTTTTATAAATTATGGATTGGACCTTTTACCATTGCATATGTTCTCAAAAACATTGAGACATTGCATGGGGTACACTAAGGAAAACAAAGGGGATTCCTTAGCTTATGAGAGTCCTGTCGGGATGATAAATTATTGAAGAAATCCAAGAAATGCAGGAGAGAAAAGAATAGAACAAAAATGGTATATTCAAATGTATGAAGAAGAGTGCAAAAACAAAGTTACAATGTAAGGGAAATGGAAGAGCTAAATAGGCTCAAGCAAGACAAAATAGAAAGTACAACTATCCAATACAACTGGCAGTGTACAGTCAAACTATTGAGGGTACAATATATTTAACACTCCCTCTTAAAACTCAACAATTACAAATGTCAACACTGATTATGCCTAATTATTCTCTGAAAATCAAAAACTAAATTTTCTAGTGGCTTTGTAAAGATATCAACAAGTTGATCTTTAGAACCGGAAAGAATTGTAGTGCAATATCACCATTATTGACTAGCTGGCGTATGAAATGAAAACGAGTGTCCATGTGTTTTCTTTTCTTGTGAAACACATGCTTTTGGATAAAGAAATTGTTGGAAATGACTGTCACAGAAAATAAGAGTTGGATCATTTTCTTTATGTGACATATCTTTCAATATTCTTCGCAACCACACAACTTGAAAGGCGTTGAGGTATATCAGCTACATACTCTGCCTCTGAGAAGATATTGATACAATTAGTTTCTTCTTTGATGCCCATGAGATCAAGTTAGTGCCCTGATGTCAAATCAGCATGCATTGTAACCCGAGGATTGATTACTATCGATTTAGTGTACCATAAGCCCGGTGAGAGTTCTGCAACATATCTCAGAATTCATTTAGTCATTTTTCAGTAGAGAATCTTTGGGTGATTCCATGAATCTGAAACAAGGTTGGTTGCATACACAATGTCAGGCCTAGTTGTTTGTAAGATACAACAAACTGCCTACTAAAATTTTTTACATGGTAGAGTCCACTAGAGGACCTTCATCATTCTTACTCAATTTTGTGCCTAGTGGTATGGGGGTTTCTTTTGGATTGCATTCTTCCATGCGAAATCTTTTGATGATATACCAACGGTTTTGTTGGCGGACAAAAATGCCTTTAGTGGTGAACCTCAATTCCTAAAAATATTTCATTATGCCAAGATCTGTCATCTCTCAAACTCGGATTGCATGGCATGTTTAAAATTGTTAACTCAATATTTCGATTATAGATCATGTCATCAACATATAAAACATACAATCAAAATTTCTTTGTTAATTTGTTTTGGTGTAAAGAGTTGTTTGGCTCATTTTGGATTTTGTTGAAACCACTTTTGATCGGATAAGTGTCAATTCTATAGTAACAAGCTCTTGGAGCAGCTTTGTCTATACAAGGTTTTCTTCAACTAATATACTTTGGTTGGGTGCTCTTGGACTTCAAATCGGGGCGGTTGATTGACATAAACTTCTTATTCTAAAAAACCATTCAGGAATCGCGACGACATCCATCTGGTGTACTTGCCATTTTTGTTGTGCTACTATGGCCAATAAGAGTGCTATAGTGTCTAATAACTCTTGGAGCCAAGGGATTTCACCATGTCGATGCACGGTTGTTTGTGGGAATCCTTTGGCAACAAGTAATGCCTTGTGTTTTTCAATCGCCCTTTTCATTGAGTTTAGTTTGTAAAACCCACTTGACACCAATAGTCTTCTTGTGTCTTGGCAAATCCACAAGATCATGTCTTGTTGTTCTTCTCAATGGAGTCAATTTCTCGGTTCATGGCTTGAACCCAATGTGGCTCCTTAGCTTCTTCCTTAAAAGATGTAGGTTGACATGACATTAAAGAAAAAGATTGTGTTGTTCAAAGTCGTCCAAGCTGATGGATTTCTCTCAAACTTGAGTTCTCTGATTTTTAGTTAGAGAATGATTCTTTGTTGGAAGTTGAGTTATCCTAAGAGATTTCAGGTTGCCTTTGAACCTACAATATTGGAAGAATTGTTTGAGGTACTTTCTATCACGCATTTTCTCTATTTTTAGATCTTGGCAGCAATGGATTTTAGCTGTCCATTTGCTGATTTTTTGAATCATTAAATAATTGATTTTCCAGAAATTTTACATCAACGGTGAAATTAGTTTCTTGGTGATTGGATTGCAAATCTTGTAAGCTTTGGATGTTTCACTATGTCAGTGAAAATACATTTCTCACTTTTGTCATCAATTTCTTCCTTAATTGGAAGGTATGTGGCGTATGCTATGCATCAAATGTCCTTAGATGTGCAACGTTTAGCTTTGTCCACTCCATGCTTCTTTGGGAACTTTCATCTTTACACTTGTGGTTGGGGATGCATTCAGAGATAAACTGAGCATGCTCTTGCTTCAGCCCAAAACCTGTTGACATAATTTTCTCTTTAAAATTTCTTGCCATATTCATTGTTAATGCGATTTTTAGTTCGACCACTCCATTCTGTTGTGGAGTATACCTGGTGTTGTTGCATGATAATGCCTTGTGATTTCTTGAGGAAATAATGCAATTCGCAGGTGTATTCTCCTCCTCCATCACGGCGTGAGTGCTTTGATATAATTTCCACTCTGTTTTTCAACTTCAACATTGAATTCTTTGAACTTTGCAAAGTTTAAGACTTTATTAATGCGAGTAAATAGATCCATATTTTTCTGTCGAAATCATCAATAAATGTTAGAAAGTAAAACTACCACCTATTCACTCTGTTTGCATTGGTCCACATAGGTCAATGTGAAAAAGTTTCGGAGAATGTTGTTTGGCGGTTGAACTATGGAAAACTAGTTCTCTTATGTTTCCAAGTAGACTCACATGGGGGAATTTACTCTTTAAAGATAGGTAGACCTTTGACCATGGAGTTTTTTAGAAGAACATAGACTCTTAAATGGAAGATGTCCAAATCTTGTATGCCAAACCATTGTTTCATTCGAGGTAGATGCACTTTGTGCATATGGTTGACTCAGATTTGCGGAGTTAAGGTGAGAGGAAACATCCTATTTGGAGTCATAAGGATTTCAGAAATTATTTTTCTACTTGGGATTTTGTCATATATCTTACAAGATGTTTCCTCAAAAAGTACCTTATATCCATGTTCAATGAGCTTTCCTACATTTAGCAAATTATGTTTTAAATCTCGAACATGATAGACATTGTATATGTGTTTCTTTCTTGAGCATTTTGTTTAGTAAGAATAGGAATTCCTTTTCCATGAACCTTGACTAAGTAATCATTTCAAAGTGTAATATATGAGATTGAAGAATCAATGTATGAAAGTAAATCTTTGTTACATGTCATGTGATTGTTGCATCCATTGTCCGGTAACCCGAGGAGATCTTTAAGAGTTGATGTTCCCGGTGTTGTGACCGCGAAAAACATACCTCGAGTTTTCCTACGTGTGATTTGACACATGTGCTCTGCTGAGAGATGATCGCTGCTTCTTCCCGCATTCAAATTCATAGTGCCCATACTTTTTCGCGGTAATAGAATTGTATGCTTGATTTCTCATTTGATCTTCTCCCTCTGCCTCTTTGAGGATGGAAGTGCGATGTTGATTTTGTTGTTCTTTGTCTTTGACGGAAATTTTGATTAGGATTTTGTTGTCTATTTCCTCCATTGGAGTGAGGGTTACCTTGATTGATCCATCTTCCTTTTTGACCTCTTCTTCTTCCTCATCCTCTCCCTCGCTGAAGGAGAATTGAGTTTGAAAACGTGGAGATTGACTCATCTGTGAGATCACGATGCGGTCTCATGTGTCACCGAAGAACGATTAATTCATTTATTTGAAAATCTTAATGAATCCCTTGGATTCAAGTTGTTATTACAACCATTTCAATTTCTTTGGTAAACTTCTAAAATGTTTCTCAACAATGCGTTGATCAATGATGATTTCCTGTCGGTCGATCACGGTTCACCAATTTCCATGACTCGGTCATGAAGCCCGATCCAGGTTATGACTTTGTCATCCATAGAGTCTCAAATTGAGTCCTGAGTCTGCGGTTTAACTTTTGACCTGTCATTTCCTTGGTAGGAAGATTTAAGGATGTCCCAAAGCTTTGTTTTGAAAGAGTACTAGTGCCTGTGATTTTTGAGAAAATTGGATCATCCACAGAATTTTGGAATCAAAATTTGGCTTTATTTTCTTTGTTCCCTCGGTGTTGCCAGAACGAATTAGATTGTGGATTTGTCATGGAAGGCAGGGTGTTTGGATGCAGTTCCACATATCCAAGA
The DNA here is from genome assembly GCA_010110895.2 of Picea sitchensis. Lineage (NCBI taxonomy): Eukaryota > Viridiplantae > Streptophyta > Pinopsida > Pinales > Pinaceae > Picea > Picea sitchensis. Next base: position 10,421 of record SNQJ01S0197051.1, read on the forward strand.
TCCACTAGTTCCGAGCACTCTTATTGCTTGCAAGAATGATCTCATCAGAAGAGACCAAAACTCATAGTTATTTCCAAAAAGAATCGGACCCTGAGTTGGTCCTAAATTGCTAGACAACACCATAAAAACAATTTGCAGAAAAATAGAGGAAAATTTTGTATTTTACCTCCAAACACCGAAAGGCCGATTTGCTGATGGCTGAAAAGGATCTTATCGGCCTTGAATTTAGCCTTAGTCACCGTGAAATGTGACCACCGAAGACGCTAATGTTAAAAGCGTTCACCCGGGATTTTTGGGTTTTGCCTTTCAAATTGCGAAATGCAAAATTTGCTTCTAGATGATTTAACGGTTTAGAATGATACGTTGATGAGCGATGGTCAGTCATTTGCTGACCAAACCTCTTATCGAAATTGAGTTTCGAAGGTCGGAATGTATTGGACCTCTTGTCCTTAAAATCCCCGATTTCCCGTTTCTCAATGTCACGATGGATGAATTTTCCTGTCGGGAGATGTCCGATTACTTTGATGTGCGCCACGCGTCCTCCTATATTGAACGGTCATGATTTCTCCTCGCGAATTCGCAATTTGATATGTTACGGTGTCGTCTCCGGGATCCACGATTTGTCCGAATCACAATCTTAGATGGACCTGCTGGGAGATTTTGAAAGCCTCGATCTCGCCACCGCGTCCCAGCGAGATGGGCTGGCTCCAAGTCTTCTTGAAGGGTTCACCATAGAGATTCCGATCCCTTGTTTTGATAGATAATGGCGTCGGTTAGGACCCACAATGAGCTTTCCTCTTGTCGAGTTTTGGACTTGAGTTAGAAATGCTCATGTTTCTTGTCCTTAGGATTAGTAAAGCGTTGAATTCCAATATGTTGATAGCCCTTTTCTTTGGGACTTTCTGAGTCACCAGTTCATCGCGTCCCACAAGATGGGCCGGTCTGATTCAACCTGCTCGGTATATCGCGACTTGCGATACTCCGTTGACACAACTTCTCATCAACTTGACGGATGTCCCGAAGCGTCGATGGTTTCTCGATGTGCATACGTCGATCAAATGGATGGTGAGATCTGATAAGCTATTTCGCGTCATGATTTTTGCGAGTTTGAACTTATTCTGACGGTCTTTCAAAACCCGTGAACTCACGAAATCTTAGATGGAGTGATACTTATGGATCTCGCCGCATCCTCTGAGATGGATGGCTCATAAGTCCTCTCGGGATTTCGTGATATCGTGTCGGAGGTTTTGGAATTATGTCGCCTTTACCGCGTCGAACTCTTGATTACAATTTCTTGATTGGGACAAATTAAACAACTCCGCGATCTTTCCGCGATCAATGGTCGAGTATTTCGAATTTCATGATTCGTAATTATCCGTGATCTTCGATTGCTACACTTTGTGAGTTGCAGAGGTATTGGCGTCTCGCCATGTCTCTTGATGGGCCGGTCCGGATGATGGCGGGACTTCCGCAGGTCAAAATTCCTTTTCTTGCGAAGGATTAAACCTCGTGCTCTTGCGAATCAGCGGTTGTCGGGCCTGCCCGCTTGAAGAGTCTAGCGAGGTGAAACTCTTCGCCTTTTCGCTCTCCTCATCCTTTTGAATTGGTTTTCTGCTTGAATCCATTCCCGGGGATGAATCTTCTGACGCGGCCGGTTGTTCTTTGAACACGAGACTTTGTTCTTTTGTGCTGAATTTGAAGGAATTTTTCTCTGTGGAAAAAAATTGTGAATCTTTCAAAGATTTGAAGAATTTCCCGCGAGTTCTCGTCCTCTACTTGATTCTTTGGATTTGAAAATTCTTACTGAACTTTCAAGCCTTCTTCTTCTTTAAAAATTTTCCACGAACTTGAACAAATGTCCATGAAATCTTCAATGTTTTTGCCTTCTTTATCTCTTCTTAAGTGAATTTTTTGATGATTCTTGAAAGATTGCAAGAATATTCATTTCTTCTACTGTGCCTTTGCTCTTCTGCTTCTCCTCTTTCTTCGTCCAGAAAATTTCGAGCGTTGTACGCTCTGGTTCCTCTGCAAGTTTCCTACGTTGATCTTTTGAGAGTGAACATGTGACTCTCAAACCTTGTGGTTGTATTTAAGTGCTCTCGATTAAATGAGAAACTTTTGCAGCGTGTGGATTGAGTTGCTCTGCGAAAGGCTGTGTGAAGAGTCTTGCTAGCGAAGCTCGATACCATGATAGGGCTGAAGCAAATCAGAAATGCAGAGAGAGAAAAGAATAGGACAGTATATTCAAATGTATGAAGAAAGAGAGAAAAACAGTTACAATGTAAAGGAAAATGGCCGAGCTAAATAGGCTCAAGCAAGACAAAAATAGAAATGGGTGGCGGGGCGGTGGCGATTATAATCCCGGTTGTTGTGGTGTCTATTGTTGGGATGTTCATTTATGATTTGTTGTTTTGGATGTCCATTGTTAGAATGTTTATTTGTTGTTTTGGATGTCCATTGTTGGCATGTTTATGTGTTACATTTGAATCTAGGAAACTTCCTAAATAATTTGATTATCACTTTGTAGGGATACCTCCCAAAATATCCATGTAGGTGGTCTTTTTAAGCCAAATATACCACTAACAAAATCATACTATCCCTCTTTCTTTCAAGAATCTTACAAATTTATTCAAAGATGTGATAGTCGTGAGGCTCGATTGGAATAAAAAATATTTCAGCAATTCCTTTAAACCTTATTATTTCAACATTCCATTTTCATAAATGGATATTGGACTTCATCTATACAATAAATCCACCACATTTAGCTAGTCATATCTTCATTTTGACAGTTATATATTTTTTTATTAAATGGAAAAGAGTTTATCCTTTTGACAGTTATATATTTTTTTATTAAATGGAAAGAGTTTATCCTCTTAAAGAATGTGAAAGATGAATAAGTAATTGCATACTTATAAATCAATACAATTTTTATATTTATATTGCTTGACCTTGAAATCATTGATGATAATTGTCCTTTCATTTTTGAAAAGTTGACAAAATTTATCATAAATGTAATGTCATATATTGTACTTCTTAAACGTATTATCCTTACTATCTATAAAGAAATGGTCAAGAATAATCCAAAAATAAAAACCTAATAAAATAATAATAATAAACCATTTATAACAATCTATATCAATTCCATAATTAATTATTATTAAACTTACTATCCATAAAAAAAAAATGATCAAGAATAATCCACAAATAAAAACTTAATAAAATAATAATAAAAAACCATTTACAACAATCTATATCAATTCCATAATCAACTATTATGTATATACTAAACTACACTAAATTGCACAACTAGAATACACTAAATTGCATAACTAGAGAGACAAACTTCTAGTTAGTTTATGGGAAATATGCCATAATTCTTATCAAACTTGAATTTTCCTCTCTACGAATTTCCTTTCAAGCCAAAGAGATATACGCTAGGCATTTACAACTGAGGCATAATACTTTGTTAGCTTTGGAAGAGAAACAAGATCATGCTTTGCAAAATATAAAAATAAAGTCAGAATATATCCAACAACACTCTAACCAGAAAGATAAATGGAAGCCTTTGTAGATCAAGGAAAATGTGTTTTAGTATGGGATTGATTTTGTAGATGAAAAATAAAGTATACCAAGTTTTATAAATTATGGATTGGACCTTTTACCATTGCATATGTTCTCAAAAACATTGAGACATTGCATAAAATTTTAAGGAAAATAAGGGAAGTTGCTTAGCAACAAGTCCCTGTCGGGGAGAGGTAAAAAGCTAGTGGATCCTTTTACTAGACTCTGAAGGTATAGAAGTTGACTAGACTCTGAAAGTATAGAAGCTGAACTGGCATGGGAAGGGAGAGTATTAATGGTGACTGCGTGTGTTGTGAAGTGTTGAGGCAACGACTGAGAATTACAGAAAAACCTATGTTGATAACGTGCAAAGGGCGGAACCTCTTGTTCATGCCGGAGTTCGTAAATTTGAATAATCTGACTGCAAAGTATATCAATGTTTGTTTGGTGTGGGCGGGCTTATTTCTTTGGTGTGGACGAGCCTATTTGTTATATAGATTCTCAATCTCCTCCAGATACGCCATCAAAATATATCAAGTTTTATAAGGCATGTCCTAATGAGAATACTCTCTCTGATGCCAAGGAAAAACATACCTTAGAGAGCACCTGAGTGGGCCCAATGGTTAAGAACATGTGTTATCTCCGGGGAGGTCACAAGTTCAAAACCTGCGGGGGGTAGGGATGTTCATATTGGCCCGTTGTGACAAGGTTGGAAGGGTAGATGACCCCTGGGATAGAGGTTCACTTTGGTGGGCCTCGGGACGTCTCGGCCCCTACTGAGTCACAAGTTACTGGTATATCTGGCTTGCGAGCTGTTGGATATACTCTTGGGAGATTGTTGTTCACATGGTCAAAAAAAAAGGCAACACATACCTAAAACTAGCTCCTCTGAAAAGAAAGATCACCCGGCCAACTAATGTTGGGAGCAGAGCAATATTGTATTGGAGGAGCTATATTTCTATCGAATTGCCCATCCGGATCAAGGTCATCCATTCTCCCATATCTAGCAAGGGAGGTCTTTCTAGGTCTGCAACTAAATGTATAGACGAAGTTGCAAATATGTCTAGTATTTACACTTTGTAGGTAAAAAAATTTGAAAATTTTAAATATAATATTTTTGGAGATTTTAAATATAATATTTAATAAAAATATCAGAGAATTGTAAGATATTGGAAAGAGTGTATGATGAAACAAGCCATTTGGATGCATAATTCTTCCATGCACCACCTACATGTTCCACATGGGACAATTAGCATCCTAAGGGATAACATGGCAATGCCAGTCTACGACCATTGTTTCACTAGATTTTAAATATGTTGTTGTTGACAACCCGTGAGAGGTAGTGTGCACTAGGTGGTAGTGGGAATTGGTTCAAATAAACTCTTACTTTGTTTCTTTCTCTCATAGCAGCTGGAAAGGAGTCTATATTTTTGCCCAACTCTGGCAAATCTTCCCTAATGTTTCCCTCACCCTGTTGTTTCTGAGTTTGATGTAGTAGATTAAGCCATTGATTCAACCATGTTTCTATCCATCAGTCTTGTCCTTGCCAATATAATTTTCATCTAAATTAAAGTGCATTGGAGAGTAGTTTCCCACTTCTATCCACACTTTTCATTAGAGTGGCTACAGGACCTTTTAAAGGTATTTGAAATCACTACCAGGCGTAGGTCCTCCCAAACTGGCAGGCAGGCTTGGTCCTCCCAAACTTCCTGTACACGACCAATACCTACCAAGAGTTAAGTAATCGAGTTTGATTCTTTCCTTTTTATTACAAGGATTCAAACTCGTATTTATTGTAATTTTGTTACAGGTTTGGTCTTAATAAACATTCTCTCGTTTGTTTGCAGTTTTGACTCCCTTCCATTCGAAGAGAAACTTGATGGTCTCCTTTCCAGCGAAGGCCTCCACAATCATATTCCCCTTATAGGTGTTTCCGGCATCTCCCACCGCAAAGCTCAAACGACACAGTTTTCCAGGAATCGTTCTGACGATCTGAGCTATGGCTCTTTCCTTACTGTCAAGCTCCACGGCCCTCCTGCCCTGCTGGACAGAAAAATCTTATTTTCAGCGCTTGCAATGCACATTAAGTAAGATTATTTTCATTGAATTTATGTTGGAGGGATGCAACTTACAACTTTCCTTGAAAAAACCAACTAAAGCCTATACGCAATTTCAGTTCATTTTGGTTGTGTGTATAAAATAAAAAATCACCTCTCTTGATTCTATGGACCTATAGCCATAGCCAAAAACCTTATCTCAGGGTATTATAAGTGATGGACCTGGAGCAATGATGGACCTGGAGCTAGAGCCAACAACCCGACCTGTTCTCCAACATGCTCTCGCCATAAACAGGTATGTAAGGAGGTATATATGGTAAAGTCTATATTCTTTAAGAGTATATCATCATAGTTTATTTGACAAGAGGGTTTGCATGGACGAGGAGGTGGAAGCTCAACAACCTCGATCTTAGGGAGCTGAAAGTGAGTTGCTGATAGTTGATGCTGGACACTCCTCCATATCATAAAAGGAGTTGATGATAGTGAAAAGGAGTTGATGATAGTGAGCTTGCTTCTCTACACAACATCCATACCATAAAAATAAAAAAATATTGAAACCATATGGAGAATGGAAAAAACAAGAAAACATTTACTGCTATGAAGTAATGTTAGATTGATATCTAGAATTACTTGATATCCAATGAAAGTACTAGCCAACCTATACTTTAAACTAAGGTTTTTGTCACCTTAAACTAAAGTTTTGGTTGAATATATGGGTTTCTTCCTTGAGAAGAGGCCAAATAAAAACTCAAAGATGAAAACATAGGATACAAATGAAATTTCGAGAGAAAATCATATGTATTCGTAAAAACTTTGCGATAGGAAAATCGATTACTACTAGTCCAGGGATTAATAAGAAAAAATTGTTTCTTATACATTGAATGGATATAATTTGAATTTATATTTTCATGTCCATGTCCATATCCATTTTATCTTTTAAGAAGTTAAAAAAAAAAATCTAAAATTAAAAATATTTAAAAAAAACAAAAACCCAAAAAAATTATATTACTTTATTTATGTATTTATTCCATCTTGATTTTTAGTTTTACTATTGTTTACTCTAACCCACATAATGATTTTCCCTAGATTTTTCCCTCCTTATACATCCTAGCCTTCACCGCAGTTTAACACAAGTGAGGTATTTGGCATGTAGTGTATAAGAAAATAAACATGGAATACATCATAGATCTTCTTCAAATGGGGTGGTTATTGGAGGAGGTATACAATGGACTCGATTCTATTAAGAATATTGAAAGGGATAATGATGCAGACCCCTTTCTCTCCTAAGATCTATG
>SNQJ01S0197052.1:0-17333 GCA_010110895.2 Picea sitchensis
GCTGTTGTCTCTTTTCTTCAGCTCGACCTCTCTCTTGCTCTCTCTTGTTCTCTCAACAATAATTCTTGAGCTCCTCTTGTTCTCTCAACAAGAATGCTTCGACTTCCTCTTTCTCTTGGCATCTCACCAAAAATCCTCTTGGCCTCTCACCAAGATTTCTTCAACTCCCTCTTGCTCTTGGCATCTCACCAAAAAGCCTCTTGGCCTCTCACCAAGATTTCTTCAACTTCCTCTTTCTCTTGGCATCTCACCAAAAAGCCTCTTGGCCTCTCACCAAGATTTCTTCAACTCCCAAGAATGGGTGCGACCGTTTGCCTTAATCAACCTCATGAGGGAAGGTGAGGAGTTTTCTAATATAACAGTTGGGATTAGATTAGATGGGTGGCTGAGATTTGGTGTCTCTTCACTCACCGTCACTTTAATCATAAAGTTATCTTTTAATTTGCATCTCACAAATTAATTTGACTAAGACCCATATTCGGAAATTTCTCCCCTTAGGCACCTAGGGAAGAGAAACACTTGCCTTGGTACATTATTTTAATTAAAAATTTAACATGCTTTAGTTGCACTGGTGGGTGACAAAGGAATTTCCCTCTGTAATTGAGGAGTTGGTGCTAGATCCAACTTGAAATGAGAGGTAACAACAAAATGCTCCCATGAAATCCCTTTCTTACCCAATTCCTCAGAGACTAGCATTCTGATTAATCCAGAGTGGAAAAGACTAGAATCCACATCTTTAGATTTGGCCTGTATCATGTCTAACATCTTACCTATACTCCTCAACAAGTAATAAGGAACATTCATCTCAACCTTACCAGTAAATTGTAGCAACAACCTTATATGGTACTGGTACAAGGTGTTGAATCTCCCTTCACAAGTAAAATATCTCTATATGATCTTCAATAATCTGTCAAATTGTTCAATTAATTGACTCCTTGGCATACTTTTGGACAATTCATTGGCTTGATATTCAGGTTTAAAAATATCTTTTGCGTAGGATGAACTCAAATCCATGGCTTTGAACCACTTTTCACCTGTAATGGGGATCCCTGTTGTAGCTGAGATAGAGGCTTCAGTGACCTCAAACTCCAAATCACCAACCTTGGTTTGCTTGCCATCAAACTGTAGTGAAAATTGTCTTTCTACCTCTGGATGGCTTCTCTGCATGTTCTGACAGAAAGAGAGGCACCCTACTCTTTGAAAGGCCTCTCTTGTTTTGGGTTCTGTATAAAAAAGATGCATGTCCACTGGTTCTATTCTGAACACCTTGCCACCTTTGTGTGTCTTCCTCAATTTAGGAGTATCCATGGCTCAAAATGAGGGATTTTAAGAATCTTAAGGGATGGTAATGACCAGGAAGGATTTGAATTGGGATTCAGATACAATTCTGACCCTCTTGGACAGACTAATGCTAGTAAGTCAAGCTCGATTTTAGGAATTAAACCCTTAGGCTTGTACAGGTATTCTGGAGTGTAAATAGTGAGGAGGTAGTATGAATTTGGCCCTCTGCAATTGAGTGAGAATGCCAAACCCGAAGGTGAAAGGAAGCAAGGAAAACAAAGATATTTTGAGCAATTCCTCTGGGTAGCGCAACACATACATAGAGGATAGGCTATTTACAGGCTTGCGAATTCAATGGTTAAAGCAAACAACAGTGATTAGACCATAGATACTGGCAAAGAAATTTACAGGTCCAAAGAGGAGAAAAACAAGGTTACCATGCAAATATGGATCCTTACTACTGTGAAAGCTTAGCAAAATGAAAACCTGAGCATAAATTTCCTGTGAAAATTAATATGCAGAGGAGGTAACATGGGATACCTGTGCAGTAGACACCTGTTGAGATATTCAATGCAATCTTAGGATGAACTTTGAGAAAACCTTGTCCCTAGAATATTTCTCAGCATAGGATTTGGTTGACATGTGGTCACCTGATCAAAACTTAGGAATTTGCATAGTGCAACACTGTTGAGATTTTCAAAATTAGAAACCGTTACCAAAGCTCATAAATGCAAGATCTTTGAAGGCGTCTTTAATCGGCTTCTGGCACTGAAAACAAGGGACATGACATCAGTCGTGGCAATCATGACTCGAGGTGGAAGTGTGATGAATGTGATAGGCGCTATGGAACTACCTGATGAGTAGGCAACACTTCCACTTCAAAATGTGATAGGACAAGTAAGCAAGGACAAGGAGGCATGCCTATGAGACCATGAGTGAGGAGGAAGGTGTGTCACATCAGTTTAGTAATGGGAAGGATCGTCCTAGGGACAAGTCATGAAGGGGACCCAAATAAAACATGATTTAGAAATGGTTCAAGGATCAAATTAGAGCTAAGACTCAAAAACTTTAATCATCCATGGGGTCCTACCAATCATAAATTTTAAAGGGATGAAACTTTTTAAAGAAAATTTAAAATCTAAGGCTTAAAAAAGGATTGCAAACAAACTAAAAGGCCCAAGGCAATTTAGTGTGATAACACACGGAAGACCATCTGACTCTTCTGTGCCCTCAGCTTGTGGAGGCCCATAAGTTATTGGTGCAACAACAACTTTCTATGTTAACGAACCCATTTCCACATGGGAAAAATATGACTCGAGCCTTTTTTAGCGTGGAAGGGGGCATTCAGGGACCCCCTCCGTCTTCTTGTAATCCCTTGACCGTGAAAATTTATATGATGAAAGGTGATGCTTACATAGAAACTAGGGCACACGATTACGGAATGCCGAAAAATGATGAAAATGGTAAGGAAGTCGTAAACCCATCTGTTCCTCTCCAAATTGAGAAGACGATGGGTGAAACAATGACACACATCTTGAAAGTGGTGTTCAAGAAAGCTTCGCATAATCCAAACATGAGGGCCACCCAAAATTACTCTGTGGTGGAGGATTTGTCACAAACCCCTTACGCGATGTCTGCTTTGGAGGTCCTCCAGAGTGTCCCTTCACAGAGAAAAGATTTGTTTTCTGCTTTGGGATCTGCTAAGATCTATATTCCAGGAATGATCATGCTTGATACGATCGACTTGAATCCTCGTCTCCCATACCACATTGTGTTTCAGATAGTAGTGGCTCACCCCACAAAATATTTTACTTGGAATATTTTCCACACGGTGGTTGATGAGGTTGCCTTGACTTGTGTGATGTCGTTAGCATGTTGGAAGGCCATTGGCCAACCTGTTTTGTCTCCGTCACCTACGTTTCTTACTGCTTTCGAAGTTCATTCTTTCATACCACATGGAATCATTCCTTCTTAGCCCATGCAATTAGGAATGAATACCGTGTGCGTCGAATTTTAAGTGGTCGATGCGCCTCTTGACCTGTTAGGAAGGAGTTGGACCTATGCAATGCATGCAGTGGTTGTCACAGATTTTTGTCTCTTATTGTTTCCACATGAGGGACAAATTGTAACCATTGACCAGTTGTCCTTCTCCCGACCTGACCCTTCATTGGGGGCATCCACGGTCTCAATGATTGATAACCCTCAGCACAATGTCGTCAATGTGGCGGTTGGTTTGTGTCCACCATTTATGGGTACTTTTGATTACCCACCTCACTCTGGCGATTTCAAGATGATATCGGCTACCTTGACCAGCCTAAGGCTAAAATATTTCAAGTGTCATTGTTCCATATGAATTAATTTAGCAATCTGTGGACTCTTCATTCCCCATCAGCTTCGATGGAAGGGACAAGGAATCCTGGCATGTCCATGCCCTTGTCCAAGATAGAAGTTACGTACAATATTGTCCAGCAAGCTTTGGTCAACCCCGATCCGACTCCCGCACAGGAGTTAGATCCATTTATTGAGCCTATTTGAGCTCAAGGTTCCCNTAGAGGCATTGACTGGTCTGGACAGACCCTGGGATGATTTCCATCACATATCTTATTTCTCCCAGAGTTAAGAATAATAGAGTCAAGTGAATTCGTGTTGAATATGACTAGAGATAGGTCTTGTCCTATTAATCCTCTAGCTATGCATGCAGTTTATGCCGAGGGTAACATGGAAACTATTGCTAAAATGATACCTATTGACATCTCTAGAACCCCTAGCGTCGTGGAGAATGTCTTTATCGGAGCGGACTACTCCCCGGAGGAGATTCAGATGTATACATATTTATTTAAGGAATTCTGTGACGTTTTTGCCTGGTCTTACGAGGAAATGCCAGGCATTGATCCAAAAATCGTTGAACATGAGATAACGACTTATCCCGATGCCAAACCAGTTCGACAAAAGATTCATCCGGTGAATCCTTGGAAAGCGGTAGCTATTAAGGTTGAAGTAGATAAACTGCTCAAAATCGGTTTCATCTACCCCGTTTATTTGACTCAATTGGTGTCAAATCCTATTTTGGTCAACAAACAACAGGGTACGATTCACGTGTGTATGGACTTCCATGATTTCAACAAGGCCTGTCCAAAGGATAATTTCCCCACCCCATTCATTGACCAGATTGTCAATGAATGTGCAGGCTATGAGGTCTTTTCATTCATGGATGGTTTTTTGGGATATAACTAGATTCAGATAAAGGCCGAAGACCAGCATAAAACAACTTTTATCTGTCCATGGGGCACATTTGCTTATCGTAAGATGCCTTTTGGCCTGAAGAATGTTGGAGCCATTTTTTAGCGGGCCATGTCATTTTCTTTCCACGACCTTAGACATATAGTCGAGGCTTATCTCGATGATTTAGCATCATGAAATCGTAAGAGAGTTGATCATCTCGTGCACCTCTGACTAATCTTTGAGCGATGTCGCTATTATCGGATTCGCTTGAATCCTAACAAATGGAATTTTTGCGTGACGTCGAGTCGTCTTCTAGGTTTCATAGTTTCGACAAAAGGGATCATGGTCGATCCTATGAAGGTTGAGGTAATAGTTCAGTTACCTCCCCTGTGCATAGTCCCTCAACTTCAAATCTTACAAGGAAAAGCGAAATTTCTTCGACGTTTTATCGCAAACTATGTCGAGATCACTAAAGGGTTCACGTGTTTACTAAAAAGGGGAGTCCCCTTCTGTTGGGACAAATCCGCTCAGCGCTCTTTCGAAGTGTTGAAACGTGCCCTCACGTCTTCCCCTCTGCTCTGGCCTCCCAATTATAATAAATATTTCTTTTTGTACTTGGTCACCACAGAGTTGACCATCGGTATGGTCTTGGTTCAAGAGGATGATCTTCTCGAAGAGAATGTGATTTATTACCTGAGCCAAGGCCTGGTTGGACCGGAACTCAACTACTCCCATGTTGAGAAGCTTGCATTGGCAGCAGTGCATGATGTCTAGCGGTTCCATCATTATATTCTACTTCGTAAGACCATCGTCATTGTCATTATGAATCTATTTCAATACGTGTTGCACGACACGTCATCGGAGGAAAGATCAATAGATGGATTGTTATCCTCTAGGAGTTTGACTTGGATTTTGTTTCTAGGAAATCCAAAAAGTCACCGGTCTTTGCGGAACTTATCACCAAACTTTCAGTCAAATCAGGTGATGATACGCTCAAAGAATCACCGATTAAAGGAGATCTTTTTCTGATTTCATCTTTGGACCCCTGGTATGAAGATATACTAGTCTATCTTCAGACTTTGAAGTGCCCCGCCTTTGCTTTTCGTGACGAGCGTCGACGTATATGCCATCAGTCATGAAACTATCTCATACTCGATGACACTTTGTATCGCTGAGGTGTAGATTGCATCCTTCGTCAGTGCCTCATTCACGTAGAAGCGGAACTCATTCTTAACGAATGCCACACTGGAGCATGTGGTGCTCATTTGTCTGGGTTGGCAACAACCCAAAATATTCTACGAGCCGATTAATTTTGGATGAAATTAATCATGGATTGTGTTGAATCGGTCAAGAAGTGCCACTTGTGTTAGATCTTCTCTCGGAAGATGAGGGCACACCCCGCTCCCATGTTTCTCGTCATTACTGTTGGCCCCTTCACCAAGTGGGGGATTGATTTTACTACATGCCACCCAACTTCACCCAAGGGGAATCGTTATATCATCGTAGTGGTATACTACTTCACAAAGTGGTTCGAGGCTATGCCAACATTTAATAATGATGGTGAAACGACAACTCTCTTTATTTTTAACCAGATTGTAGCAAGGTTCAACATACCGAAGGATATTTTCATTGGCCATGGTAGACACTTCCAAAACAAAATGATGTATGAGTTAACATCAAATCTTGGGTTGAGGCAAGAGCATTCATCACCCTACTACCCACAAGCGAATGGTCAGGTGGAAGCTGTGAATAAGTCCCTCAAGGCTATTCTGCAGTGAACGATCAATTCTGCCAAGTCAAATTGGCATTTGATGTTGTACTCTGCGTTATGGGCCTACCGAACGTCTGTAAAGACTGCCACCAGTTTCTCACCTTTTCAACGTGTTTACAGGTTAGAAGTAGTCTTGCCAATAGAGTTTCAGATCCCATCTCTAAAGTTGGCAATAGAGTTATTGCCAAACACTTCATCGCTTGAGGAATGCTTATTATATCTTTAGCAACTTGATGAGCATCGCCATGATGCAACTTTGGCTAATGAGGCTCACAAGAAATGAGTCAAGTGTCAATATGATGTGTTTGTTCATCCTCATATTTTTTTTGAAGGTGACCTTGTCCTGGTCTATGACCAAGATAAGGATCCCCTGGGGGCAGGAAAGTTCAAGCCCATGTGGTTCAGACCTTTCATTTTGAAAGAGTGTTAGCACTAGAAGTCACTTTCAGATTACATTGAAAGTAATCCCAGTACCCATCAATTTATATGTCACAGGTAATTGAGTTTTGAGTGGTCAAATGGAGAAAACTCAATAATAATATCATTCTAACTCATAAATCTGGACTAGAATGCACCAACCATTGAGGTCTTGAATAAAATTCAGTCAGTAAGTTGGAGTAAGGGTGAGTAGGAGGAATATTTAGTGAGAAAGGTGTAGAGGTCTTCTATGAACATCAGATTTTCCAGTAGCCTAAGGAGGAAAAACTTAAACACAAGGTCCTCTTAGATTCAAATTTCAAGGAAGCTGAAATAAATCATAACAGTACTATAATCAAACATTTATCAAAATACAGTTACAACAATCCATGTGAATCAATCAAACATTAACTCTCTCAGTATCAGAGGAAAATAAGATGGAGTAAGAAAGATGACTTAGATTAATCAAAATGTCTAAAAAACAAATACATAACCAGAGAACTAGTTGTTCTCAATCAAAATATTACAATAGCAGGGAGCCTAGCTCAACCATTCGACCTTAACGAAATATCAAAACTACCTATATATACTAAAATTTTGCAACCACCAGGAATGTGATCAGATCACTGCCTTCAAAGCCTTCAGTCAGCGCCCACTCTATCAGGTTGTACATACCTCACGATGTTAGACTCGAGCCAGGCATAGTTATGTTCTTGACAAGAAAAATTGCCCATAAGGAAGCTTCAGATCGTAAGTGCGCCTTCATGGCTAGTCTCTGCAAAGTTTTCCATTTATGGGATGAGGCGAGGTCTCAACTGCTGCCCACAATCTTCAATAACTATCTTCATTGGGATTAGGACTGGGCCTGACACGCATAATTGTTATCAGACAGTTCCAATGACTTATGTGAGTCCATCCTGATGCCTCGAGGCCATGAATGGTCTTTTTCTATGACCAATGCAAGATTTGCAGGTGGAAATATGATAGTGTATGTGAAAGGGTGATGTGGAGCGAGGTGCTTGGAGAATACTCACATGGCCCAATGAGTGAGCGACGACCATGTGGAAGGAAGTGATTGGGGGGTAAGAGGCTGGGACGAGGTTACGGTAGTAAGGGAAAGGCAGATGTGGCAGAGGAATGAGGGAGGTGTGATAGGTGGGGAGGAGGTGACGTGTAAGGGAGATTGGAATGTGAGTGGGATAGGTGTCGGGAGGTGAGAGGAGGTATCAGGAAGGGAGATGTGATAGGTGGAGAGAGGGTGCTTGAGCTTCTTAGGCCTCCAATATTTTTGTTTTCCCTATGGAAATCATGGGCAGAATGCCACATGATTTAGACCATAATGCAATTGAGGGTAAACATCAATTTCTATCTAATTTTTAAGAAACAATTTGCATATCCTTCTATTAACATATAGGCACCATGGGGGATAGAGACCTCCCTGTGAGGCTCTAAGAAATCCATTTGCAGTTTCAGTGTCTTAGTATTGGGTTGTGGAGTCACTTATAAAAAATAAAAAAAAATTGATATTTACAATGACATGGGAAGCCACTCATGGCTTAAGTAAAAAACTTCTTCAGAAAATGCCCATTTACAGGGCTACCAAAAACTTCAGTATCCTCCAAATCTTGCAACTTGTAAGTGTTATTTGAAAAAACCTCAGAAATTTTGAAGGGGTTGATCCATAAGGCCTCAAATTTACTGTGTTTGCCTTTATCTTGTTTAGGTGCATCCCACTTGAGTACTAGATCTCCCAGCTAGAAATCCTTTTTGTTTACCTTCTTGTCAAAGGCCTACTTGATCTTCTGTTGATGGTCATGTTCTTTTTCCAGTGGTTGCTCCCTAGTCTATTGCACTTCTACCAGTTGTTGTATTCTTCTAATCATATCATCTGGTTCTCTCTAGTAGTCTTGGAAGAATTTTTCCACAGGCAAGGCGAGCTGAGAAGGAAATATGGCCTCAACTCCATACACAAGATGGAAAGGAGAGACACCAAGAGATCTCTTTGTTGTCACTTGGTCGTCCCATAGAGAAAATTTAAGCTTTGAATCCCATTCTTTCTTTTTGTCCTCTAACAATCTTTTGATGATCTTAATAAGGATCTTGTTAGAGTACTCTTCCAGTCCATTCTCTTCGGGGGTAGTAAGGAGTAGAGTGAATCAATGTGATTCCAAACTGTTCAAAAAACTTAATCAGTGGTTCATCCTTAAAAGTTGAAGCATTATCAGTGACAATTTTGTTTGGACAACCAAATCTTTCCACAATATCCTCAAGAAAACCAATGATTACTTTGTGGGAAGCATTTCTTGTGGGGATAGCTTCTATCCACTTAGTAATGTATTCTGTGGTAGTCAATGTCCATCTATGTTGACCACTTGAAGCAGGGTGGATTTCCCCAATAAAATCTAGGCCCCATTGTTGAAAAGGTCCTGAATCTACCACATTCTTCAATGGAAAAGACTTGAGCTACAAATTTCCAGAGAACTTTTGACACTTAATGCAAGCCCTGATTTTAGAACAAACATCAGTGAAGAGTCTAGGCCAAAAATATCCAGCTCTGAGAATCTTGTAGGCTGTGCTTCTCCAGAAGTTATTCCCCCCACATAAACTGTCATGAAAATCATACATGATCTTTTGGGCTTCCTGTGGGTCTATACACCTCAATAGCACTCCTAAAGGGTCTTTCCAATATAAGGCTTGATCAATCATAAAATATTTAATTTATTTGAGCTTTAAATATCTTACCTTGCTCTTTTCCATGCCATCAGGAGGCTGCAACTTCTGTAGGAAAAATATTATGTCCTTGTACCAAGTGCATCCTCCCAATGGGGGTGTGACTTGAGGATGTTCATCAGACAACTCAGCTTATTGATTCTCTGAATAACTGTTGATGAAATTGACCCCCAAGGCTTTGTAATTAAATTCAACGAACAACTTAGCTAAACCTTGGCCTTTAACCAATTTGGTGGGCTTTGTTTCAATATCAAATTCAAGGATCTTGGCAATCCACTTGCTCCTTCTTCCATCTATGTCAGGCTAAATGAGGATCTCCTTCATAGAAGCTGAAGAGACATATGCAATGAATTTTGAATGTAGCACATAAAATCTGAAATCTTTGAGAGATTTAACCAAAGCATAGGCCTGTTTTTCCATGATGTCATACTTTATTTCAGTATCTCTCAGTGCCCTAGTGAAAAAGGAAATGGGATGCTCTAACCCTCCAACATTCTTCTACAATAAAATAGCTGCTACTGTGTCAAATGAAGCAAAAGAGAAAATCAGAAACTCCTTGGAGTAGTTAGGACTAATAAGCACATGTGCTTCATTCAAGGCCTTCTTTATATGATTGAAAGAATTACGAGCTTTAGAAGTCCACTTGATCTCATTTCCCTTCCTCAACATGGCTGTGATAAATTTTACCAACTCAACAAAATTTGAAACAAACCTTCTTAGAAAATTAATTTTCCCCAAGAAATATTGTCTTTCTTGGATATAGGGAGTGACAGTTTGGATAGCTTCTACCCTGCTTGAATCAATCCTTACTTCCTCAGCTAACACAATGTGCCCCAATAATTTCCCTTCCTTCATGGAAAATAATGAATTTTTTGGATTTAAAGAGAGGCCAAATCTTCTACATTTCAAGAAGACTCTTTTCAGATGATCATAATGTTCTTTATCATATTGTGAGAACACTATTATGTCATCCAAATAAATCACTACAAAATTGTCCTTCTCTCCAATAAAGGCTATGTCCATGGCTCGTTGAAAGGTTCCTCCCACATTCATCAATCCAAAGGGCATCTTAGCGTACATGAATGTACCCCAAGGAGTGGTGAAGGTTGTCTTCTCTCTATCTTCAGGCAAGAGAGAGACTTGATTGTAGCTAGAAAAGCCATCAATCATAGACATTATGGATGCCCCTGTCACCCTCTGTAATATGTGTTCCATCTTGGGCAAGGGGTAATTGTCTTTCTTAGAGCTTCTGTTCAGATTTTGGAAATCCACACAAAGTCTGATTTCTCCATTTTTATTTCTCACTGGGACCAAGTTGGCCACCCAGTCAAAATACCTCAAAGGAATGATAATCTGGGCATCCAAAATCTTTTTTACTTCTTTCTCCATAATGGGCAACAACATAGGATTTATTTGTCTCAACTTCTGCCTAAATGGCTTGGACTCTCCCTTAAATGGGATCTTGTGCTCAATGATATTTGTGTCATATGTCCTGAGATCTTCATATGTCTAGGCAAATACATCAGCGAACTCGTTCAACAACTCATCATATTCGGCCCTTTTCTCTCTTGACAAGCTGCTTGACAACTTGACAAATTTGGGATCTTTCTATGTACCAATATTGTACTCAGTTATATATGCATCATCAGTTGAGCCTTTAACCTTTACTGCCACATCATTCCCATTGAACAAACTTTATAAAGGAACTAGTCCCTTTAAAATGTGGTTGTTAGGCAGCTGAACATTATGGTGATTAGCAATTTTATTTAAAAATACATCATCATGAGGACTACTTTCAGAATCATGATCCTGATCAATATGTAATGCAGAGAACTTATCAATAGACTCAAGAAAAATTTTGATCTCACTATCATCCTCAAACACCTTCCAATGCTTGATATTGTTAGGTACAGAGGGTCTATATTTCACCCCTACATAATACTTGAGTTTAGGTGGAAATGGGACTCTGAAATGGCTTCCTGAAACAGCCAAAGAATCAGCCATGGTATTCTCCTCTCTTGGAATAAACGAAATGTTAAAATCTAGGAATACTTCATTTATATAAGTCTTAAGCCTAGGGTGCTTGGCTTGATAAATATTTTTGATCTGATGAACAATTAGTTTTGCATCCCCAAATACTGATAGCTCTTCAATCCCCATGTCTTTTTCAGCCCTTAAACCCAAAACAAGATCTTCATACTCTGCCACATTATTTGTAGCTTCAAATTCTAGCTTGTAGGACAAAGGTATAGTATCTTGACAAGGTGAAACAAAGACCACTCCAGCACCAACGCCTTCCTTAGAAGAGGCTCCATCAAAGAACATCTTCCAAACAGAGGTAGTTGGAGGAGGTATTTCACAAAGTGTAATGGATTGTTTTTTGATTTCAAGAGGGGGTTCAGGAGTATTAGTGAGTTGCAATAGGCTGGATCCCAAATCAGTATCAATAGAAAAAATAGAATGGTTGGTGGGGTCTGTTTCATCACTAATGATCTAGGCCAATTGAGCTTCCTTGTAAAGTCTCCTATGTTCACCGCAAAACATAGGAATGGTGGCATATGTGAGGTCCATATGCAAAGTTCCCCCAAGTTTTTTTTATCCAAGATCTTAACAATAACATACCAAACTTGGGGGGAACATCAACCACTACAATGTCCATGACCACACTTTTCATGGGAAACTGAAACAAGGTCACAACTAGATTTTTGATGACCCCAAGACACTTTACTTTCCTAGAGTAAAAATAATATAAGTCATGGTAGGCTTTTGTGATTTCTAATCCAAGTTCATCCATGTCTTCTTTGGGCATGATATTGTGAGATGCCCCTGAGTCCATCAAAAAATTATGCAACACCTTATCATGTATGTTTAGTGATGTATAGAAGGGAGGGGATGAATCATCTCTATATTCTATCAAAGGACCTAAGATAACGGTTGGCTTTTCATCCTGAAGATTAACTGAGTCAGTGGTATTTGAGTAGGATTCGGACAACAACATTTTGGAAAGATATTTTTTTACTTCTTCAATTTTTATCAGTTCCGAAAATGGCAAAGGGATTTTGATTTTTTGGATCTCATTTTCATAACTGAAGGAAGGTGGAGATTTCAGAATCTCCTTGACTTCTGGGATAGGATCCTCAACTAAAACTGGGGGGCTTTGAGAAAATTTCTCTTTGCTGCCAACTGTCACGGGCTTGGTAGATTTTTCTATTTTTGTGGGTTGATCATAAGCATTAGTCTTTTCCCCTTTATTTTTAGATCTCAGATAATATCTACTAGTATTCTCTTTTTCCTTCTTTCCCTTACTTAATTCATTTATTCGATTATCCATTAAGGACTTCCCATATGTAGAATGGGTTAAGTGAGGGGATGAAGGGGTGTCACCCAAGCAATGGATCTCAGGATCATCTTCTTCATCTTCTCCTTCCTCGTCATCCAAAAGGTTGTTTTGTAAGGGAGTTTTGATATTTTGGTCATCCCTTTCTCTGTTTCTGGGATCTCTTGTAAGAGTCTGAGGAGTATTATTAGGTCTCCTGAAACCACCTCTGTTATTAGAATTTTGTGTGTTTCTATAGTTTTGTTTTCCCTCAAACTTTAACTTTTCCATCTCAGCAAAAAGAGATTTTACTAATTTGGTAAGTTCATCAACTTGGGGTTGGACAATATAGGAATCAGAGGTTGAGGATTTAGCTCTACTCTTTCTCACGTCCTTATCAGATTTCCCTCTAAGTTGATCAGATGCCACTATGTTATATTCTACCTCCACGACTGCATCTTGCATATGAGCTAAGGAGGCAGATCTCCTTTCTCTTAGTAAAAGGCAAAAATCAGGGTCAAAAGCACTGACATAGGTGATTTTGGCAGAGATCTCTGTAGGCTTTATCTCAGGAGGGATTTTACTGTACATTTTGTTGAATCTTTGAGAGAAATCAGAGACAGACTTTTCTTCTTTCCTCTTTAGGGATCCAAATTCTGTGATATAATACAAAAAGTCCTTTTTGTCCCCTCACTGCCTCAGAAAAGCATCATCTAAAGCCTCAATCCCGGTGATAGATCCAAGGGGAAAATACCTAAACCACTTTCTAGCCTCACCAACAAGGCTATGAACAAAAATACTCATCCATACATATTCATTCCTAATGGTATTGTTGTTTGTATAACTATAAAAGGCTTCAAGATGTTCTTCTGCAGTTTTGTCTCCCTCACCTGTGAACTTGGGCAACTGCTTAAGGTAGCCATCCGCTGGGAGGGCATTCAGAGGCTGAGGCAAAATAAGAGGGGCATACCTAGCAACTATTATAGCTTCCATCCTAGTTCTGGGTGGATTGGCTCCTCACATTGGAGTGTGAACTGGAGGAGAACCAGGAGGGGATAGAGTTGGACTATGTGAAACTGGGACAATATTCCTGGGAGGTGAATACAAGGGGCTTGAGGGAACAAAATTATCCCCTTCTGCAAATGCAACAACTCTAATATGAGGAGTGTTGGCGACGGAAGTCACTCCGGGATTGCTATCAGGAGCAGAGCCCGACGCCCATCAATTTTATGTCACAGTGGTTTTTTATGGGTGATCAAATGAACAGAGACTCGGGGAGATGTCACTCTAACTCAGAGACTGGGTCGGGTACATAAAGAAAAAAGGAGGTCTGGAATCCTAAATTCAGCCAGTGATTTGATTAAAGGGTGAACAGGTGGAAGACTTGATAAGAAGAGTGAACAAACTACTTCGGGCAACAGGCTTTCGACAATTTGTAGGAGAAAAACCCCGAACGCGAGATCCTCAGGTTCAGAGCTTCGAGGTACTGATAAAGGGAATTGACTGGATTCTCCAATTCCAAGTTGTTCAGCGTTAAGAAAATCACAAAGACTGATTAGAGATAATGCAACGATCACAGTGATCAAATTCTACATCATCCTATGACAGCTACAACTCGACTGGATTCTCCAATTCCGAGCTGCTCTAACACAATTTAAACAAAGATATGAAAGAAACTGGCATCCATAAGGCAAGAAGTCTCAAGAGTTCATACATAACCAGAGATAACAATGCTTCATTAGAACTTCACAACCGGGAGCTCTGCTCAACCATCGATCCTTACAAAAATGGCGAAAACGCCTACATATACTCAAAAACCACCACATCAACAAAAAACAAGACGCTGCATTAAACAATTGCGTCTGCATGGATTCTGACAGTCTACCCATGTAGACTCAGGACGATCGTGCGCCTACGATAGATGCCATCTTAACTGCACGTGGCTCCAGCAAGGGGAGTAGCTGAGCCATTTAAATGCCGAGCTAGCGTGTGTAGACCTCCTCCGGCTGGTCATGAAATCGGGCCTGGCTTCTCTGGAAGAATGGGTACACAGGACCCTCCTGAGCAGATTGTTGGTCAGACCCTCCATGCCTTTCAATTAATGATTGAGGTGAGGCCTCAACCACCCTCTCTTTTCTTCATTCATTCCTGGCAGGTATCGGGATCCAGACCACGTCAAACTGGAGTCTGAAGAGCAAAGTGCCCCCCTTCGGAGATTTAGCTCAACGCTTCGGGGCCCGAGTGGCCAAATGAAAAATATAAGCGCCCCTTCCCCAGGCCTCCTTCTTGATGACCAGGCGCCAAAAACATGGGCCCGACTCTAGGCGCTATCGGGAATTTAGGGTTTGGGGTTTCGCGGTTCCCGCTGTCAAGAACTCTTCGCCTTTCCAATCCCCGATTTGCGATGCGCCCTTTTCTCCACGCGCTGGCCCTCCTGGATAGGCTATTTGGTCCATACGATCATCCCTCATAAGACCGCAGCCCTATACCTCCGTCGGGGCTACGGGTTTTGTGAAGCCTCAATGCATACACCCGCGGGATTCCCGATCGTCCAAATCCCGACGCTATGTTACGCTGACAGCTGGCCTCCACTGATCGGGGCTTCGCGGATTGCAATTTTGAAGTGCATGAATCACTCGTCCCTGGGATCCTCGATATCCCGATGGATTCAACTTCGATGGACGCTTCCCTGTCGGGACCCTCTCCGATAACGCTGATCTCCTGCCACACATACTTTCCAGATGGACGGTCCCTATTAACTCTCAAAGATTCGGGACTTTCGTTGTCTTGTTTCTATTTCTTGTCCCGAGACAAGAAATATTGCTAACATTAGGCTCCATGGGGGATAGAGTCATCCCTACGATGCTCTAAGAACTCCTTCCGCAGCTTTAGTGTCATTCTGTTGGGCTATGGATTCATGCTCAAAACCTCCCGCTGATGAAAATATATGCCGAAAAGTAAAAGAAACAAAAAAAATATACATGCTCAAAGAGATTATTTATATACAATCCTAAACTAATGAAACACTTTACATGGGCTAGGTGAAAGAAAACTTACACCATAGCCATTCAAGCAGCTTCCTGGATAGAAGCTCCTTCCTCCTGTCGATGATCACCAGCAGATGGTGTAACCATGACAGCAGAACGATTACACTCTTCAATTCCTCCTTACAGGCTGGAGTTGAGATGAAATAGGGAGGCTCCAAAGCATAAGGGAAATGCCACTCCATGTATTCGTTGACAGGGTCATCAAATGAGTGGCCAATTCCAGGAAATTGGCGACAGACGACCTCTTCTGCTACACAGTTGTTCACACGTGGTCAAATGTATCTGATAACCATAGGCGAGTGAATAACTGAAGTAGGCTCGTTGATCTCAGGTGGTGGCTGCTCACTGACTGGCTTTGTGTAGTCTCTAAACTGCGTCTTCGACTGCTCCTCTGGTTCTTCTGGTGCCTCTTATTGGCTCTCCCAAGGGTCAGAGTCGTAATCATCATAGATAGGACCTGTGGGAAAGCTCTGCTTTTCAATTTGCTGCTCAGGGGGGCTGATTTCCTTGCATTGTCTTTCATTTGTGAACAGAGGAGAAGGCTCTGCAGTCTTCTCTTGGAAGTTCTGGGTGTCCAGCTCAGAACCCGATTCATAGCTATCATACACAGGCTTGCTGCTACCCAGGTCATCAATCTGTGATGTGGGGCTCTACTGCTCTTCAACTGAATAGTCGTTAAAGATGGGTGAGCACCAGACCTCTTCATCTTGTAAAAAAGGAACGATCTCCAGATCCTCCTTTCCATTCCCAAATGCAAATACATCATGGGAAATATCGTGAAGAAAAAAAGAACATTCCTCTTCCCCAATTACCACTTCATCGTTTTGTTCTGAGACAACAAGCTCATCAGGGATAGATGTTAATGCGCTTACGGGATCTTCAATATTCTCCTCGAGAGAGCCATCTAGAACATCTGCCTCAGAGACTGGAAAATCCTCCCCATTGTCCTCAGATTTTAACCTCGCATGTTGGGAAATGAGAGATATCATTAGTTCACTCAGAGCAACTTCCTCCCCCAGTCTTCTATCCTTACAGCCCTCATCATCACAACCTTCTTTAGACATAATCATATTCGGGAGGATTTCTTCTTCTTGGTTCTCCCATGGGTTAGATTCATAATGACCATAAATAGGTCCCGTGGGAAAGGTTTTTTTCATAATATCCCTCAGTAGAGCTGCTAAGGGCATCTGCTTCAAAGGATGGGAAATCCTCAGCGTATTGTTCAGCTTCCCACCTGTCAAATCTGGCAGTGAGAGATTTTATCAGTTCCATAACTCCGTCCAAAGAAGAAGAATGGGGAGGAGAAAGGACTGATTCCTGATCCAGGTCATTAGGATCCTCCCCACAGCTTACGTTAGAAACAACTTTCTCTTGTATAGAGTTGTGTTATCCCTCAAAACAATTATGACAAATTAACTCAGGGGGGTACAGCCTCTGACAATAGGCAGTGAAGGCTGCGTGGAATTCACTGAGTGAAGAAATGCTAGCAGGGGGTAAAGAATGATACCATTTACGTGCATCCCCTGCTAACGAGAACATGAACATTTTC
>SNQJ01S0197053.1:3569-28713 GCA_010110895.2 Picea sitchensis
GCCTCAAAAATATATGTCCAGTAAGAGTCACGAGAATTATGACCTCAAAAAATATACAAAGGTTCCCTCAGCACGTAAGTAGTCCAACCTAGCTAAGGGCAGGGCCTGTTGGCCCTGCCATAGTGAACAACAAAGTTTTCCATATGTTGGAAGAGTTGGACCCAGGTCCGTGGTACCCCAACTATGTGAGGTTGCATCGAAGGTGGGAGATCCTCGATCTCTGCCATAGGGACTGTACGAGTGAGCGTGGTGAGGTTCCGCTCCACCCGTCTCAATACTCTCTCAGCCTCTCCAGCTGGAGGTACCCCTATTGCTGTTGCTGGTCTGGTGGCTGCGGCTGGTCCTGCCTTTGGTCGAGGACACCACCTATTCCTTGAGAAGTTTGTTGGATGCACTGGTCTGACATCTATACATAACAGATACATAGTTGTCAGGTACTCTGATACACATAAAAATGATATATATAAAAATAAATAAAAATTAAATAACTTTGAAAAACAAGCATACCTATCTCTCCTCGATCACCTCTAGGAGGTACGGGCATGTCTAGATCCTTGGAAAAGTTGACCCTGACATAGGGGTAGTCCTCTACTGTCAGAATCTGCCATGCCCACTAGTTAAAAAACTTATCATCGAAGGCCTCTATGGTCCTTCTGCCCCCCTTTCGTGGAAACAATGCTGCCCATATACATAATGTTGGGAGGAAGGCCTCATGCCCTCGCACTGTCTCTCATGGACTAAGACTGGGTACCCTCTCAAAGAAGAAAGAGCATAAAACAGTCCCGAACCCAAAGTTTTTGTTATCTCGCACACGACACTCTGTCAGATCTCTCTTCATGCATTCCAGCATGGTTGTGCTCCAGTCGAACACTCGTGCATTTAAGCACTATACCGCACAATGCATGTGCACCCAAGAGGTCTGATGTAAGGTTGTGGATCCAGTGATCCGCCCAATAAGTAAAACTATCACTTGCAGTGATAGGTTGGAAATTTTGTGGATCGACACCTAAGAAACCATTTTATCTGTGTCAGCCTCGTAGTGTAGCCCGATCAATTCGGCTATGTTGTGAGGCCCAGGAGGAAAAACATGAAGGTGGACTAGTTCCCCTCTCCTCGAGAGGACATTCAGAAAATAGATATCCTTAGTTGTCGGAGTCAACGAATGTCCCTCGAGCGTAAATGCCTTGGCGTCCAGGTGCCAGTAATCTACCAAGGCATTCAGTAACCTGGGTTGTGCCCTCATGAGTGGACACTGGAAGTATTTCAACAAACCACACTGTGCTAGTATGGTGAGAGCAACAGGGTCTTCTGAGACCAAAGAATCAATGTCTTCATGCTCCCTTTCTCTCCAATGAACGTACATCCCGCAAAAAGAACAAGTTCAAAAGAGAGTAAAAAATATTGATTTTTAAAATTTTTCCACATATTGGAGGGTGTACGCGGGCTATATTAGACACAACCGGGTATGCACCTGGGCATATTTTTTCTGCACGCGGGTTGTCTTAATACAACCCGCGTACACGTAGGGCCGACCCTTTTTAGAGGTGCGCCCCCCCAAAAAAAAAACAAATTGAATGCAAAAGGAAAGTATAGAAATGCAAGAGGAGCTAGTTTGTGCTTACTTGGTCCGAGTGGAAGTTCATTTCATCCTCTGAAGCTCCCAGAATCAACTCTTTTACCAAAGGGGTGTTTTTGAATTTTTGGTCAATTGTCAATTTACAATGGTGATAATGAGCTTCCAGCTTCTATTTATAGATTTTTTGGCCCCTTTTTTGTCATTTTTTGGACCCTTTTATCGTTTTTTCTAGCTTAAAAATCGTTTAGTATGGTTCTTGAGTTTCTTATGGGATGTTACGATACGTGTTACTTTTGGTATTGGGAAATTTTTTGAGAGTTGGGTCATTTTTAAAGGTCCTTTGGTAAAAAAACAAATTTCAACGTTTTGTATCTAAGTTAGGTTTCTGCCTCCACTTTCTGCATCTCGCTGTCTTTTTGCTTTGCCATAGGATCGACCCCACCAAGTTGTGACACTGAACCATCATTGCTACTTTATAAGTGTCATAATTTAGTGGTAGATATTTCCTTTACATGGATTCCCTAGTTATATCCTCATTGCTTTTGGCGTCGATGTTGTCGTTGATGACTATAGGCTCGGGAGTCCTTATTAGTTTTTCCTGATTACGAGTTTGAGCCCCATTTTCATGATTCATCATCACTTTTTACCTCACACTCAGGACTCCCAAACAATGATGAGTCTTATTTAATCCCTTTTTAGACTCTTTAAACATGAAAATATTTCCGAGCGATCTTGTCTCCCTTCACGCTCGCCAAACTAAAATTTGAAGGCATGTTTGTCCGACGATATTTTACCCCTTTTCAATCCGGACGGTCAGTTGTAAAAAAAAGGTATACTCTAGGAGCTTAGGTTTTCTAGAAGAGTATTCTCAGGTATAATTTTAATCCTTTTTCAGGCCTGAGAGACTAAATTTACGAAAAAGGAACCCCCCACAGAGTCCATAGTTAAGCTCTTTTCAGACTCCCTAAAATTGAAAAGATGGTCGAGTGACCTTGTTTCTTCACTCATTAAATTGGTCCAGAAGAACATTCCTTACGGAGTCCATAGTTAAGATCTTTTTAGACTCCTTAAATATGAAAAGATTGTTGAGTGATATTGTCTTTGTCACACTCATTAAAATGGTTTTGAATAGACATTTTTTTAGTGCTAGTTTACCCCCTTTTCGAACCGACTAGACTACCTTCGAAAAAGGTACCCCAGTGGAGTCTCCTTTTACACTTTTTCAAACTCTCTAAAAATGAAAAAAAACCAAGCTTACCTTCTCTGGGCTCATTAAAATTACATCAAAGGATGTTATCATTGTGTCTTATTAATCGCATTTGCATTCCTGCGTCTTTGGCCGAATGTCGGCTCCATTTTGCTCTCAACTGAACCATCTGAAGCATGCCTTATACACAAGCCTTGTAGCACTTTGCCTCTGCGTCTTGACACCTTGACCCATGGAGGATTTTTCCCGAGTGTCCTTTTCTTTCATATGTCTCCTTGCTCTGAGAATCAGTATGTTCCTTTCACTTGAAACTAGTATGTCTGCGACACTCATTCCTCCTTTGTAACGTAGCATTCTTTTATTCTTTTTCAAGCTTTCCAAAATCATTGAAAAAGACAAAAAAATCAAATATACCCCAAAAAGTGGAAGGGAAAAGTACTTTATTTTTGTTGGAAGCACAATGAGTCGCCCTTGGAAAAATCACATCCTTCCATTTGTTCATCAAGCTCTGGGATTTAATATGACCTTAGGAAGTTGTTCTCTCTACAAAGAGATTTTTCCTCCTCCATTTGGTTATCCTTTCGAACATATGGAGAGTTTGCGTTGCCTCATGCATCGTGAACTTATGTCAATTCCATGCTGCCCGAGTCTCATCATTTGTCGTGATTTTGTCCAGGGGAATTTTTACTAAGCTTGAGTCGGCCCTTCTGCATTTTGTCTCTTGTCCTCATGCCCGACCACCCCGAAAGACCAATCAAGTCCTTGTTCAAAATCAATGAAGTTCTTTGTCTGATCACCGAGATCCTTTTGTATTTTCCCGATGAGTCATCAAAGACCTCTGGGTAGTGAATTCATACACTGATATTACACTCCTACCCGAGTTTTGAAGATCTTGAAGTTGTTTCTCGAGCTCTAAAGGCCTCATCTCCATCCATTAAGCATCATTAGCTTCTTAAATATGGATACTATACATGTATATCTTTTGATTTTGAGATGTAGATCCATTGTGTATTGCCCGCGACTACACTTTATATAGTTATATGACATGGATCTACAGTGTATTTGATTTGCATCCATGATTTTATTTCATCCCGAGCATGGGTATGCCCACCTCGATGAGACAAATTATTATTTTGAACATGGCACCTCCCGAACTCTGGTCTCTGGGCTCACTCACTTCATATGTTGGTGAAGATTTGTAATGTACTTCAGCCATCAGATGCTCTTCTGACCTCACACATTAGGGGGAATCTATTATAACCCTAAAATTTCACTAGACATGCATACCTAGCATCAATCCATCTTACTTGCTATTTTTTCCAAGCCATCATTGAAAAACTCTTCTTAAAAAACATTTTTTGAAGGTGTACGTGCCCTGCACCACTACTACCCACGTACACATGCTTGTTGCACCATTAAAGCCCGCATACACTCACAAAAAGAATGAAAAATAAAAAACTTTCAAAGGGATACGGGCTTTTGGGTCGTTACTAATCATTTGACTGCCTATAGCCGGTCACCCAACCAAATACCTGGCTTTTTGGCCTATAAAATAAGGTGCTGGGGTCCCATACCAAAGGGAATCACAAGATAAAATAAACTCTACCCATTTCAATATTCCCCCTTTGCCCCAATATTTTGCAACCACATTGTGAGTTTGAGCCAGAATTCCCTTTTTCATCCCTTTTTCCTCCATTGCAAATCCTTGCCATTTCCTTAGAGAGAACTGAGGAGGAGAAGAATACGTGGAAGCAGTTGGTGCATGGTGAAGAGGAGCCCAGGAACGAGTTCGAGGAGTAGTTGACGGTCTCATATTGTAACTGACTTTATGAGATTAATATAAAGAAATACTTTTTTCGTCCCACCAAATGACGTCTTCAATCTTCGTGATTTATTTTCATTTTAGTTATGATATCTAACCCACTAATCCATATGTAGAATGCATGCTTTTAGTTTCTTGTTTGTCTTTTGGTGAATGCAGGTTAGCCTTGGGAGAAGACTTGCAGTTGGGAAACAATCGAGCGTAAAGGGATCGACACCGGACGCTGAGTTTAAGGTAGGACTACTGGATCCCTATACTTTGCTTTTTATGTATGATTGTGGGGTAATGTTGGGATAGTTGTTAAAAGTAGGAAACTTTAGACGATTATCTTTGCCTGCACTTTAGAACCCTAGTGTAGTCCGTAGGGGGTTTTCCCGCTTACATCAAAGATAAAGGCATATATTTCTGTGAGAGAAAGTGTGTGAAGAATCGACTAGAAAGGTTTATAATAGAATATTGTAAGGCTACTACTACACCCTAAAAAGTAAATACCAAATTGAGTAAATTTGATTGCTTAAAAGAAGTTTAGAAAAAATTATGCAAAAGCTTATTTGAATGAAGAGACCTATTATAGGGCCCTTCCTGATGAGACCCTACAAGAGTACCGACTATACCTATGGTAGAGTGTAACCAAGCTACCATGGGATTTTCACCTAGGTCTAAGGTCTAAGAGACCAATAATGTAATCATTGGACCAGCCCATGAAGAATAATAGAGATGTAGGATTCTTTTATAAAGTGTCCAGTAACTCTAATTGGGTAAGGTCCATTAATAATTAGAACTCAACCATAGGGAATTTATTTCATCTTGGCTTAAGAGCCATTTAATTGTAAAGTATAACACTATTTAACTATCTTCCATTAAGGTGGAGTATAAGGCACTTGTCATTGTTACATAAGAAGTCATATGGCTAAGAAGAATATTCTATAACTTGAGGATAGAGATAAGTGGATATATGATTATCCATTGTGATAATAAAATACGGTATTTCATGCTTATAGAAAACATATTAATGTTCACTATTATTATATCAGACAATTGCTTATAAAAGGACAAGTCGATGTCTACTATTAAAGAAGAACGGATTAAGTTGTAGACATTATCACTAAGTCACTCAACCAAAATAAGTTAATAAATCTCTTATAACTTATCATATTATACATTTGTAATTAAAAGGGGGTGTTAGATAATGTTAGTTAAAATAATGCACAAATATGTTTATAACCTTTGAGACCTTTTATAACTACTCATATTTAGGGTGTCAACTAAGTCAATATTCGAAACACATAATGCACAAATATCACATTATGTCCCTCACACAGGGTCTTTATCCTCATCACCAATTTTTTGAAGTCCAATTCGTGGTGTAGGTGGGAGTCTTTGTTGGGTTGGTGGAGGCCCTGAAGCCACCTAGTTCACCCTTGTTTCTCTTATCAATGGGTCACTAAGAGTGTTGGACATGGTGGTATGGTGTTGGAATTGATGTCAAAGAAGGCCAATATGATCAATGTTGGACAAGGTATTATGGTGTTGGAATTGATGTCAAGAAGATAAATATTGTATTGTCATTAAGAAATAATATGTCTTTGAGACTATAAATCTCAGGAGAGATAGCGTAGTAGGTTGCACAAAAGACAGAGTGAGAGGTGCAGAGGAATCTGGTATAAACCTAAATCTCATGAGAGGTAGCGTATTAGGTTGTAAAAAATCAGAACCGCAACATTAATACCTTTGTAAAGGTCGAAGGAAATCTTAGGGAAAAAAGTTCCTTATGGTAGCGCTATTTGGATTGAATTCCCAATATATAAACTATGAGGAAACTCTATTACAGTCGGGAGATATGACAATCGACGATTGTGGAAAAAAGGAACAGATCAACGATTGTGGTTTAGTTGGAATCTGAGTGTAAATCCAGAGTCTCAGAGTAATCGAACCTCTAAAGGACATTGATCCCTGGTCAATAAAACTTC
This sequence comes from Picea sitchensis, assembly GCA_010110895.2. Taxonomy (NCBI): domain Eukaryota; kingdom Viridiplantae; phylum Streptophyta; class Pinopsida; order Pinales; family Pinaceae; genus Picea; species Picea sitchensis. The sequence continues at coordinate 10,145 of SNQJ01S0197053.1, forward strand.
GGGAGAAGGAAGATAAACGAGAGTCGTTAGATTTAGTTGAGAAATTTTAGGTATAACAAGGACTGTCAGATAGAGGTGAAGCCAAAGGCTAGAAGAGATTAATTCCCAACCGTCAGATCGAACTGATTTTCAGCCATTGATCGAATCCAAGATAGAGATAAAAAGTTTCGTGACTCCGGAACTTCGCCACTTCGGCAATTATTGGAGACAAGGTAGAGGAATGAAATAGCGAAGTTGCGAAATCTCACCAACCGTCGAATCAAGGAGGAAATTCGAGTGAATTCTTGAATTTCTGATAGAGTATAGTGGAAGGATAGGGTAAGCCATAAATTTTCAGAGTACCGGAGTTTCGAAGCCTCGAAATCCCACCAATCGTTAGATCCAGGGAAGAATTCAGGAGTAATGCAAGCCATTAGATCAAGCAGTGGAAGGATGGTGTAAGAACTTCAAAGGTATAACTCTAGGGGAGTTGAATGACTTTAGAGTTGTAAATATCTCAGAGTCCTGGAGTACCAAATTCCAAAAATAAATAAGGATCGTCCACCTCAACACTTGATTAATTCATATCCATTGGATTAAGCCAATGGAAGGATAGTGTAAGGAGGAGTTGTCAACCGATAGTAAGCAGTCATCATTAATTTATGACCACTTCGGTAGTTCAAACTCCAGGATATTTGGAAGATTGTAAAGGGAGAATAGCTCGAAGGATGAAGTCAATAGGACTTGGTTCCAGCCTTTGATCATAGATTATGATCACATGGGAAATGAAGAGCCAACGTGTAAGGAACTTGGAGTTTAAGCACCATTTTTATCCCGTGGTCACAATGTTGGGTTACATGGAGTAAGCACATGAAGAATAGGTTCTTAAGAGGATAATAACCAAGGACATAGCTATCGATCATAGCTATTGATAATGTGGATCTATGACCAAATCTCTGTTGCTGAAGTGGATCCTTCATTTGGAAATTTTAGAAGGCGACCACAACAATAAATCTAGGCAAGCTGCCTTCAAAGAACCACTTGTACTGTCCATCTTGGACATTTTCTGGGCATGTTCTGTGTTGGGCTCATGAATTAGATGTACCGGTATTATATGTGTATTTAACCATTTTGAAGAAGTTTTGAAGGATTTTATATCAATTTGTATATCAAAGGTATAACTCTAGGGGAGTTGAATGACTTTAGAGTTGTAAATATCTCAGAGTCCTAGAGTACCAAATTCCAAAAATAAATAACGATCGTCCACCTCAACACTTGATTAATTCATATCCATTGGATTAAGCCAATGGAAGGATAGTGTAAGGAGGAGTTGTCAACCGATAGTAAGCAGTCATCATTAATTTATGACCACTTCGGTAGTTCAAACTCCAGGATATTTGGAAGATTGTAAAGGGAGAATAGCTCGAAGGATGAAGTCAATAGGACTTGGTTCCAGCCTTTGATCATAGATTATGATCACATGGGAAATGAAGAGCCAACGTGTAAGGAACTTGGAGTTTAAGCACCATTTTTATCCCGTGGTCACAATGTTGGGTTACATGGAGTAAGCACATGAAGAATAGGTTCTTAAGAGGATAATAACCAAGGACATAGCTATCGATCATAGCTATTGATAATGTGGATCTATGACCAAATCTCTGTTGCTGAAGTGGATCCTTCATTTGGAAATTTTAGAAGGCGACCACAACAATAAATCTAGGCAAGCTGCCTTCAAAGAACCACTTGTACTGTCCATCTTGGACATTTTCTGGGCATGTTCTGTGTTGGGCTCATGAATTAGATGTACCGGTATTATATGTGTATTTAACCATTTTGAAGAAGTTTTGAAGGATTTTATATCAATTTGTCATAGCTTTATTCCAGGTATGTGCAATTGATGTTTTGCCATGGTTTTAAGTTAAATTTGATTTGATTCAATGTCTAAAAGAATATAATGCATGATTTGTGCGTCACATGGTTTTCTCTCTCTCTTGCAGCCAAATCTTGTTGGAGAGGTATTTTTGAAATTAACCTATGGAACAGATTCCTCATGAAGAAATATCTAAAAGGATTAGATATCATCTCCTGCCTGCGTAAGGACACCCACTCCACCCATAATTCTTCTATCATTTGGAAGAATCTAATTCTTTCATTTCTATTTATCAAACGCTGGCTGGCATGGGAAATTGGAATAGGGCAGCGTATTATACTTGGGCGCAACCCATTCATCGGTTTCCTGGATTACTATCAGCTCTCCAATTCACTCCTTCAGAAATTAAATAGTCAATCCATTTATTTGTTAGCCCAAGCCACCATGAGCGACTCAACTGAAGTGCACCAACAATGGATGGATGCTAGACAACTGGGATTATGTATTGCACACAACATGGAATGGGAAGTGTTCATTGAAAATCTTAGAAATAGTGGCATCTGATTGACCAATGCAATTGACAAACTCTCATGGTCTTGGAACCGTTCAACTAGTAAGGTCATGACCAACTTAGCATATCAGTGCATACTTTACACAAATAAAATGGTTGTAGAAAAGTGGTGGCATAAAGCGATTTGGATGGTGAATGTAACGGTCAAATTAATTTGTTTCATGTGGCTCTGCATAGAGGGTCGCATACTCATAGGTATCAACTATAAAAAAAAGAGGTGGAATCGGCCCTTTAGTCTGCTCCTTGTGTTTAAAAGAAGAAGAGTCTACCACACACCTTTTTGTGGATTGCCAGACCACACAATTTATCTGGGACAATATCCTCACTTCTTTGGGGATTGACAGTGATTGGAAGAGGGACACCATTGAAGAAAATTTAAAATACTGGTTCCTCAAACTACCAAACTTAAGACACATTCATTTTCTAATTATGTGGGAGATTTGGAAATACAGAAATGAAATCCTGTTTGAAAACTGGACCAAGAATGTTCCTAGGATATACAAGAAAATTCTCCTCTCCATTAAAGAACATCCATATAAAGAGGAAGTAGACAAAACAAAACTACTACTAAACCCAATCTACTTCAATGACAACCCAATTGGCTTCTTTGATGGTGCAGCAATAGAAAATAAGTGGGGCATAGGTATTTACTTAAAAATCACACATGGACACCACATCCAAGCACATTTTGTTGGAGGAACAAGAAACATTATGAAAGTTGAGATGATGGGATTATGGGGAATCCTTCTACTTGCCACACACTTCTCCATTAAAAAATTAATGGTGGCGGGCAATTCAAAGGTCACAATTGATTGGATAAGTGACAAAGCCAATCTAGACCTTAACTATCTCAACCATTGGAAGGAAAATATCAGCACACTAAAGAAAGGTTTTGAAGCCATAAACTTCATGCACATCCGTAGATAGTTTAATAAAATTGCGGACAACTTATCCAATAAATCCCTCAATGATATTCTAGGGTGGCTATTTTTCGAAGAGCACGTCAATGGAACTATTGTTAGATATGGGGAACTACATATTCTATAAGGTGCCATTAACCATAAATGCTATTGGGTTATAAAGTGTGTTAGTCAAATAAAGTGACCTTAAGATAACATAGGTAAAAGATATAGAAGAAGAATGTTTATTCCATTCATGGAAGAAACAACTATTGTAAATTGAAAGTTTCATTTGATTCTAATAAGAATAACAGTGAAACTGTTTTTTTCGTGTGAAAAAATTAAGTTAATTTATCAAACGATATGCTTACAAATTTAGAAAAAATAAATTGAATTATTAGGTTAATTTATCAAACCATATGCTTACAAATTTAGAAAAAAAAATTGAATTATGTTTAGATATTAATTGTGGAATTTTAAATTTTAATATTTTTATTTTAAAATTTATAATATTTTTATTTTAAAATCAATATTGAATATTGTATAGATAATATCATAAGAAGTTTTGATAAATATAAATACTAGCAACAACCACACTTAAGTAAAAGTGGTTGATATACCGATCGACCCCATTTTCCATCATTTTAAATTAATGGGGTGATCGACGCATTTTCCATCATTTTAAATTAATGGGGTGATCGACCGTATATCAACCACTTTTACTTAAATGTGGTTGTTGTTAGTTACCGACATGGATGGGACACAACCATTAATAAATTAATACATTTTAAATGTAATAATTAAGTATTAATTAATAATTAATTAATTATTATTTAGTAATTATTTAATAATTAATTAATTATTAATAATTAATTACTAAATTATTAATAAATAATTAATAATAATAAAAATATTAATTGATAATTGATAATAAATAATTTATGAATTAATAATTAATAAATGACAATAAACTAAATATTAATTATTAATTAATAATAAAGTAAATATTACTTAATCAAAACTAAAGTAATACACACCATAGTAAAATAAAAAATAAATATTAATAATAAAGTGTTACATGTAATAATAATAAAATAATACTAAACTAAACACAACGAAATAATATAACATATTAATTAATTAAGTAAAACATTTTTGATGCATTCCTAATGTATTAATACATTAATAATAATATAAAAATACATTAATAATATATAAATGTATTAATGTGATATTACATAAATGTAGAAAAACACTAATATATTTGTTAATAAATATATTAATTTTTTATTAATTAATGTATTAATATAAAATAAAAAAATATATTATATTATTAATATAATGTAACATGTTAATAAACAAATACCTTAATAATATTTTGTATTAATATATTAATAGATTTGCAAGATAAAATAAAAACAAATAAATAATACAACCTATTAATTAATTAATAAAATAAAACATTAATAATAATATAAAAATATTAATAATATATAAATACACAAATGTATAAAAGTAATAATCTATTAATTAATCAATACTTTAATGTAACCTATAAATTAAGTATTTATATATTAATGTATAATGTAATGTATTAGTGTAACATGATAATTAATAAATACTTTAATAATATATTGTATTAATTAATTTATACATTAATATATTACAATAAGAAAGTAAAAACAAAGAAATAATATAACCTATTAATTCATTAATAAAGTAATAATAAAGTAGTACATTAATAATATATAAATACATTAATGTAATATTACATAAATGTACAAAAGTACAAATGTATTAATTAATAAATATACATTGATAAATATACATTAATAAATATACATTCTTATATGAACGATTTTGGCATATACATTGATAGGTTAGAAGAATGCTTGGAAAAAGCAAGTTGTGTCGGCCCTACTCTCATTGGTATAGTCATCAATCTTCTTCTTTATGCTGATGATATCGTTCTTATGGCAAGGAGTCCCCATGATCTTGAAAACCAACTAAGAATCCTCAAGGATTTTTCCTCCAATATGGATATGACTGTTAATATTGATAAGACTAAGGTTATGATTATTAAATCCAATAAGATCCCTTATGATACCTTTGTATATGACAACAACAACTTCGAGGAAGTGACTTCATACAAATATCTTGGAATTGATATTCAACACAAGCTCAATTGGAATTATAGCATTGAGAAAAGGATTATTGGGGGATGGAAAGCTTATTATGGGCTTGAAAACAATTGTAAATCAGTTGATCTTTGGAGTTGGGATAAGAAGAAACTCTTATTTGAGACTCTTGTTACACCTATTATTCTTTATGGATGTGAATTATGGGGTTGTAGTATCTCTCGTGAATCTTGGAGAAAGATAGAGAAAATACAAAAGAATTTTATAACCTATAATCTCAAAATTAAAGGAAATACGCCCTATCCCATCCTCCTCGTAGAAACAAGTCTCTCCCCCATTGAGAGCATGGCTATGACTAGATACCTAATGTATAAGAACAAGTTAAACAACATGGAAGACAAGAGGCTACCTAAAATTGCTTCAAAATCAAGTCATAACCACCATCGACTCAAGCGAGAATGGCATAAAGATGCCAGGTCTTCTCTAAACTATTGGGGAATCATGGAAGAAACCATTTTGCAGAATAAAGATACTATTAAAAAAAACGTCAAATCAAAATTTAAGGAAAAAATATGGTATGATAAAGAGTTAGAGGAAAAAAGAAAATCAAGGTATTATAAAGATGTAATCAACCCTAATCTAGAAGATCTAAATTATCTATCTGTTTTTCCAGGTGTAAAGAAAAAAATAAACATTGCTAATATAAGAACAAATTCTCATGAGCTCCATAATGAAACTGAGCGTTGGTCAATTCCTAAAACACCACGGGATGAAAGAGTGTGTCACCTTTGTGACACTAAGAAGGTTGAAGATGAAAATCACTTTCTCTTAGATTGTCCAGCCGATACCCATATTAGATCTCATTTTCAAAATATTGATCACATTACCAACCTTCCTAATCTCTTAACTCAACAAAAGTATGGTGATCTTGGAAAGCTTCTCTTAATGCTTTTCGAGCACACAAACAAAATTCTAAAGAACCACAAGTAATCACTTACCCTCTTAAGGTCTCATAGACTAATTGGGTCTTAATGGACATTAATCATCATCATCGTCATCATCATCATCATCATCGATGTATTAATACACAAATACATAAAATTAAAGTATTAATTAATCAATTAATTAATACAAATTAAGTGGTGTCATTAGTGTATAATGTAATGTATTAATGTAACATGTTAATTAGTAAATACCTTAATAAATAATATATTTTATTAATACATTATACATTAATAAATTGCTAAATTACAAATACATTATTACATTAATATATTTATAAACTCTGAATAAAATTAATAAAATATTAAAGTATTATTAATTAATATATTAACAAAGCATCCATACATTAATAATACAGTAATAAAGTGTCCAAAAATATAATAATAAAATAAAATATTAAAGTATTAACACAATATTCATAGAGTAAAACTAAAAATATATTTGTAATACATTATTATTTATACATTAATAAAGTATAAAATTATTTTTTTAATATTATTTTCTTATTATTATAAAATAAACCCTAATACAAATAACCCTAACCTAAATTTTAATAGGAATAATCCTAACCTAGATCTTTTCTTAATAGTAATTATAATAACCAGAACACTCTTAATAAACCTAACCCAAACCTTAATGAATCTAACACTAATTATAAACATATTATAAAGGGGTTTGGGTTAATAACATGTGTTTCTTCCTAAGAGGTCGCATGTTCAAATTGAGTGGAGGTAGGGTATGTATACCTCTGTAGACTTTACCAGTAAAATCGTTGGGCGGAGGGGGTCTCATACACCAATTTCGTGTCTAGCTTGGTCGTGACCTTAAAAATAGATGGCATACAGCCTAAGTGGGGCTAATGGTTAAGAACATGTGTTTCCTCCTAAGAGGTTGCAAGTTCAAATCCAAAGGAGGGTAAGGTATGTATACCTTCGTAGACTTTACCAATGAAATCGATGGGCATGGTTGGCCATGACCATGGTTGATCATGACTATGGATGATATTTATACATCAATATATTAATGTCTAAAATAACTTATTGATTAATTGATGCCTTATTATTAATTAATTAATACATTAATACATTATTAATTAATACATTGCTAAACTATTAATGCACTAATAAAGTAATACATTAATAATACAGTATTACATTAATATAATGTATAAATTGAAGTATTAATGCATTCATGTATAATATAACAAATATTAATACATTATTCATGTAATTAATGAATATATTGCTAAAGTATTAATACAGTAATAAAGTATTACATAAATGATACACTATTAAAGTACTAATACATTAATAGATACATTATTAAAGTATTAATACTAAATACATTATCAAAGGCATATTTTCGATCATTTTTTAATGAATTCCAGTAAAAAAGAGCCACGGGTGCAATGTTAAAAATGACACCGTTTTAACTGAAATCAACGTATATAAACCACTAATCTAGAGTTAAAATGGCGTTAATTAGTGTATATCAACCACTTTTTACTTAAATGTGGTTGTTTCTTAAACGTGGTTGATATACGTCGATCATTGTCATTTTCCACCCTTTAATTATGGTTGACCATGACCATGGTTAACTTCCCTAGACCCTCGCTATGATTGACCTTTACTATGCATGACCTTCAATACAATTGATCTTGGTTGAGCATGGCCATGGTTGAATGTCGTTGACCATGGTTGACAATGATTAGCCATGTTTGACAATGGTTTATGTTTGTCACATAACAACATTGGGAAATGGTCTTCTTAGTGGAATGTATTAATACTATTAACCCATTATCGCAACGTTGTGTACATAACATTGCGATGATGGGTTATCCTCATCAGGCAATGACATTTGGAATTTTTCTCAAATTATGACAAGAAACATTGGAACTGTCATGTTGGGCTATGTTTGTCACATTTTGACGTAGGGTTTTTATTTGACACAATGTGGTGTTGGAATAGGTTTTTCATAGTGTGACAGTGGGTTATATTCATCACATAGTGATGTTGGGAAATGGTCATCTCACTAAAATGTTGGGTTTGTTTGTCACATTGTGACATTGGGTTGTGTACATCACATTGCGACAATGGGTTATCTTCGCCAGACAATGGCATTTGAAAAATGTTCTCACATTATGATGATAGGATATTTGTGTCAAACTGTGATGATGAGGTTATGGTAATCACATTGTGATGACCAAGCTATGTACATGACATTGAAACAATATGGCTATGTTCGTCACATTACAATGGTGGGGCTATGTTTGACACATCGCGACATTACCGTGTTTTCCATATTGTGACACTACTATGTTCGTCACCTTCCAACATTACTATGTTCATCAATATGCGATGAAAAGGCTATAGTCGTCACATTGCGACAATATGGGTTTTTTGTCACATTATGACGATGGGGCTATGTTCATCACATTGCAATAATATGGGTATGTTCGTCACATTGCGACGACAAGGCTATGTTTGACACATTGTGACGTTACTACGTTTGTTAGATTGTGACACTACTATGTTTGTCACATTGCAACATTACTATGTTCATCGCTTTGTGATGACAAGACTATGTTTGTAACATTGTGACAATATGGGTATGTTCATCACATTACCACGATAAGGATATGTTTGTCACATTGTGATGACAGGGCTATCTTTGACACATTGCAACATTAATATGTTTATCAGATTGTGACACTACCATGTTCATCATATTGCAACATTATTGTGTTCATTACTTTGTGATGGAAAGACTGTGTTCGTCGCATTGTGACAATATGGGTATGTTCGTCACAATGTGACGATAGGCTATGTTCATCACATTAAGACGATAGGACTATGTTTGACGCATTGAAACATTACTATGTTTGTCATATTGTGACACCATTATGTCTGCCACATTAGAACTTTACAATGTTCATCAATTTCAGAGGACAAGGCTATGTTCGTCACATTGCGACAATATGGGTATATTTGTCACATTATGACGATGGTGCTATGTTTGTCACATTTCGTGGAAGGAGATTTGTTTGAAAAAATGTTACATTAATATGATTATCATAATATTATAGTACTATGCTCGTCACATTGCAACATTACTATGTTCATCACTTTGCGATGACAAGGTTGTGTGTTAATCACTTTGTGACGACAAGGCTATGCTCATCACATTGCAACAATATGGCTATGTTTGTCACATTATGACAGTGGGGCTATATTCATCAGATTACAAAAATGGGGCTATGTTAATCACATTACGACATTACTGTGTTTTTTAGATTGTGACACTACTATGTTCATCACATTGCAAGATTACTATGCTCATCACTTTGCGATGACAAGTCTATGTTCGTCACATTGAACCAATATTGGCTATGTTTGTCACATTACCATGGTGGGATATGTTTGACACGTTGTGACATTACTATGGTTGTCAGATTGTGACGCTACTATGTTCGTCATGTTGCAATGTTCGGTTTTGTTCATCATAATTGAACGTTGGGTCATGTTTGTCACATGACAATGTTGGTTTATGTTCAACACAATATGAAAAGGAAGTTTTGACAAGTTTTTTTTTTCTTTTAATCTAATGAGTTGTTTTCTTTGTCACAGAGATAGGAAATTTGAACCGATGTGATGTATTACATAGACTTCAACTTAAGATCATACATGTTCTAAGGACATTGATAGAAAATCATCTTTAATTTTACATATGATGATTTTTACTTGTTCTAAAGAAATTGATAGAAAATCATCTTGAACATTGTAGATGATGAATTATAATTTTTCTAAGGACATTGATAACAAATCATTTAATAATTTTTACTTGTCATAAGATCATTGATAGAAAATCAAAGCCAAAGTGTTACTAAATTATTGATAAGTTAATAAAGTAATACATTATTAATAAATTAATATATCATTAATTAATACATTGCTAAAGTATTACTACACTAATAATGTAATACATTAACAATACATTATTACATTAATAATACACTAAAAAAATTACGATAATTAATTAGCATTTAGAAGAGACCAGAGACTGGAGCAACTGCAAGGTAGGTTTTGGTAGTCATGACAACAGCAGAGGACAGCATGAGTACCAAGGGGGGCGATAAAAGAACCCCCTCATACAAGAAGGTAGTATTAGACAGAGGGAAAGGCCCACGAGGCATAGGTTTCAAGGCACCAATGACAAGCACCTCGGTATCAGAACCGAAAAAGAGTTAGGAAAGAAACCAGAGGAAAAGTGATGGCATGGGGGAAAAAGCCAGAGAAACTCAGAATGTTGTGCAAGAAACGGCGAGCCCCAATGGGGCAGAAGGGTGCAACCCATGTAAACCAAAGACAACAATGATACCCAAGGTAATATTGGACGATCCGCAAACAAAACTCTACAGGGACCAGATGAAGACGCATGCCCTAATATACAATTTTATGGGTTTGTGGCCCACAGAGAGAATGTTGTGCAATTGGATTAAATATCAATGGAAGCCAAGTAGAGAAGTGGATCTACACCTGGGATCGAAAGGCTTATTTACATCAGTTTTCATGAACCTAGAAGATAGGGATAAGATCTTTGAGGGGGGGGGCATACTTCCACAACTTAGCAGGACTGTACATGTGACCATGGAAGGAAAACTTCTCCCCAGAGAAAGAAACTTTCAAAAATGTACCTATATGGCTGAGAATTTACTCCTTGCCATTAAATTACTGGCTACCTTCCACCTTTGAAGCAATAGGGAACAAATTGGGAAAATATGTGAAGACATCAGAAGCAACCCTAAAAGGATGATACACATCCTATGCAAGAATCTGCATAGAGATGGATGTGTCGGGGGCACTCCCAGAATCCATAAGCTTGGAATTCAGGGACGAGGAATGGATACAAAACATTGACTATGAGAATATACCCTTCATATACAGAAGATGTCATAAACATGGACACCTAATCAGAGAATGTCCGATTATTAAAAAAACAAGAAGCGAAAAACACCAAACTACAGCAGGATGAGGATGGGTTTATAAAACCAAACCACAGAAACAGAGTTAACAAGAAACAAAGTAAAACCCCAACAAGGAGCAATCCGAAGGCTAGGAATAAAACATAAGGATGAGACAAGATCAACAAAGGGGAGGAAGGAGGAAAGGAAAAGACAAAAGCTAAAGAAGCCAGGGAACAAGCAACAAATGAGGATAGATATAGCCAGAGAAAGGAGATGGGACAGGGGGGTAGCGCAACTCCTATAGATAGAGAAACCAAAGATACCCCCACCCCCATGCAGGAGGAATACGAAGACGCAGAAATGAATCCAAGCGAGGTAGGAACAGAAGATCCTGATCTCAGAGACATTATGGAAAGGGAAGGGATCAATCTCCCGAACATACTGGAGCAATGGAAAAGGCAGGGCATAGACAATGTACCAGTGGAGAAACTAGACCACATCTAATACCTGTTCCTCCTAAGGGAGGAAGCCAAATCCAGAGGGCTCAAGCGCACACACGAGGAGATAGGACACCTAGGAATCAAAGCAGGCAAAGGACAACCGCAACTCTCACCCAAGCAGACGAGAAGGAAAAAAGGTAGGAAATCAAACAACGTATCCCTACAGGAACTAGGAGCTCTGCTGATAAACTTAGGTAAGATCAAAAAGATCTTTCCCAACTCACCCCCACATGTTTAAATGAAAATTATAACATGTAATATAAGAGGCCTAAACAACCCACGAAAGAAGAGAATTCTTAGAAATAGACTTAAGAAGGAACAACCGGACCATTGTTTCATCCAAGAGACAAAATGCACTGTAGATGGAATGGAAACAATCAGCAAAAAACAATGGAGAAAGTACAAGATGTTGGTTGTTGAAGGAAAACAGATGGCATAAGATATCCTCACCTTGTGGAACTCAAAAGTGATGAACCTAATAGTAATCGAGGCTATCATGCACACACTTTTGGTTAACATGCAAATCATTGGGAATACAAAGATGATTCTATGCACTAATGTGTATGGACCCCAGATGCTAGAGGAAAAGAGAAGAATGCTTCTAGACCTAGAAGACCTAAAATCCTGCTCCAACAACCTCCAGTGGATCTTGGCAGGGGACTTCAACATCATCAAATCACTTGCGGAGAAAAAAGGAGGCACCAGGAGATTAGATAGAGATGCAGAAGAATTCTCAACATTCATAGACACAACGAAGATGGTGGACATCATAACCAATAACGAACATTCATAGACACAATGAAGATGGTGGACATCAGAACCAATAATGAACATTTCACTTGGAACAATAAACAGATAAATCAACATCAAGTTGCGACAAGACTAAACAGATTCTTGGTGTTGGAATCCATCATTATGTAGGGGTTAACCTTAGATTGCAGCATCCTTCCACAGGGGGGTTCTGATCACTAGCCAATCCAACTAGAAGAAGACTTCCCAACCACCTCGAAGAATAGACCATTTAGATTTGATAAATTTTGGATTGAACACCCCACCTTCAAGGGGAAAATCAACCAATGGTGGCAGGAAGAACAACTGGAGCAAGGGACACGGATGTTCAAACTATATAAGAAACTAAAGTACATCAAATATAAGCTCAGGGAGTGGAACAAATAAATTTTGGCAACATAAACCAAGAGAAGAAAAATATTGAAGACATAATGAGAAGACTCCAGGAAGTTTGCATAGTGGAGGGATATACAGAGGATCAAAAAAAGGAAGAGATCCAAATGACCTAGGAATGGAAAGGAAGATGCCATCAGGAAAAAATTATATGGTGCCAAAAGTCTCGAATCATATGGCTAAAGGCAGGAGAGAGGAACACCAAGTTTTTTCATAGAACAACCATTGCCAGAAGAGCCCACAACAAAATCATGAAAATTAAGGATCAGGATGGGATCGAGTGAGAATCCCACAAGAATATTGAAAATACCCTGGTAAGTCACTTCCATGGGATAGCCCAGGAACCCAACAAAGACTGAACGGAGGCCATCCAAAGGATAACGCAACACATCCCCCATCTAGTCATCGAGGAACAAAATAACAACCTAAAAAATCCCATAGCTAAGGAGGAAATTGATCAAGTGATCCAGGAGATGCCCAACAAGAAAGCCCCAAGTCCATATGGTTTCATAGTGGAATTCTTCAAAGCCTACTGGGAAGTAGTCAAACATGATGATTATAGGGTGGTGGAGGACTCTAGACGGTCGAACTCCATCCTAAAAATGTTAAATGCCACAATGATTACTCTAATCCCCAAAGAAAATTAAGCAAGGACCCTTGACCGCTACAGACCCATAGCTTTATGCAATGTGGTTTACAAGATAATCTCCAAAGTCATAGCCAATAGATTGAAACCCCTCCTACCCACACTGATTTCACAAGAATAGGCGGGTTTTGTGGAAGGACGACAAATCATGGACAACATCATCCATGCCCATGAGCTAATCCACACCTTGAAATTCCATAGGAGAGGGGTGATGATAATACAACTTGACCTAGCAAATTCCTATGACAAAATTAGTTGGCACTACATGGTTAAGAATCTGGGAGCCTTTGGTTTCATCCAACACTAGATCAGTTGGATTATCAACCTAGTCTCAACGACAAGTTACTTGCTCCTGATAAATGGAGCCCCAGCCAAACCCTTCTGGCCCACTAAAGGCATCAGACAAGGAGACCCACTATCCCCCTTCCTGTTCATCCTAATGATGGAAGGTCTCAGTTGAAGCATAAAAAATGCAACAACATCAGGAGAAATAGCAGGCCTCAAACCTTTCGAAAACTGCTCTACTTCCACACACCAATAGTTTTTGGATGACACCTTTATCCATTGCATACCCATGATCAAGGAAGCAAAAACTTTCAAAAGGATCTTAGAAGAGTTTGGGGAATCCTCGGGAGCCGAGATCAACCATTCCAAATCGATGATCTACTTTTTCAACACCAACCCTGCAATCCAAAGGAACCTAGCAAATATTTTGGGCTTTGAGCGCCAAAACTCTCCCAACTAAATACTTGGGCATCCCCCTGATGGACAGAGCATACAAAATGGAAAATTGGGAAGGAGTGCTAAAAAAGCTACAGGAGAGGGTGAAAAACTAGATGTACAGATCCCTCAACCTTGCAGGGAGACTTGTACTAACCAAGACGGTTCTGCAAGCAATTACAACCTATATGATGTTTGTATTTCCTGCCCCAAGGGAATACTACAAAAAATAAGGACCATCTAAAGGTACTTCCTATGGTGAGGAGTGGAAACAAAGAAAAAATGGGCCCTGGTGGCTTGGGAGAAGGTTTGCAAGCAAAAATGAAAAGGAGGACTGGGGCTACAAGACCCACAAGTAACCAACGAAGCCTATGAGGCGAAACTCTGGTGGTGATGGGCTAAAGAAACTTCTACCCCGTGGGAAACCCTCTAGAAGGCCAAGTATGCCCCGGACATAAACGACTAGGACCGAATTCATTTTATGGGCACCAAGGAGGGATCAACCATCTGGAACATATCTTGGCGCAACAAAACCTGGGTCCAAACACACAGCTTCTGGGAAGTAAGGAAAGGTAAAACAACTAGATTCTGGGAGGATGCGTGGAAACAGGAACCCAAAATGGGAAATCTTGACAGGGAGGAACTCCAATAGAACATGATCACGCAAGGAAAAACCAAAGTCCACCACTATTGGAAGCAGGAAATAGATTGAAACAAATGGATAATCTGGGGCAATCTCAATTCCCAAACTAGAGATCGAACCACAACAATCGCGAAAGAGGTGGAGGAGGAACTGGGGAAAGGAAAAATTGTAGTCTCGAAAGAAGAAGACCAATTAAGATGGGGCCGAAAAAATGGCAGGGAATTCAACTTGAAGGAAGCCCGACATTACATTGTGGACCAAGACCAAGAAGACCCAACGCAAGTATGGGATAAGCTCTAAAGTAGCCCCCAGTGGCCAAAAATAAAAAATTTCAAATGGTTAGTACTTCACAACCGAATTCTAACCTGGGAAAACCTAAGGAAAAGGGGCTTCATAGGCCTGCCACGGTGCCACCTCTGTCAAGATAAGGAAGAAACAACGAATCATATCCTCGATTATTGTACCTACATAGAAGAGATCTGGGACTGGGCAGGAGGTATTTTTCAACAGTCCAATAGGACCCGAGGTAATATTTTCACAACCATCAACAACTGGAATGAGAGTTACAGTGAAAATGAAGAGGTGACTCAATGTTGGACTCTCATTCCATGGATGGTCATATGGAAAATATGGAAAGAAAGGAACCGACGCATCTTCAAGAATGAAATCCTTCTGGAAGGGAAAATCAAAGAAAAAATAATCTCCATGACAAGAGAAACAGTGCAAAGTCGCAACTGCCAGAATGGGAAAGCACAACTCGCAGGTTGGGACTCTAGAGTCCTAGAATATTTTCACCTAAAAGACGGTCACAATCACACACAAATAGGATGACCACCACAACTCCAAATAGGTGAGCGCAACTAGAATCCCCCTCTAGCAGGGTCCCTCAAGTTGAATTTCGACGGGACGGAAAAGGAAACCCATGCATGATAGGAATGGGCAGGGTAATCAGGGATAGTGGTGACAACATAATCTGGCTGTACGCTGGGAGTATGGGAAATTCAACTAACAACGCAGCGAAATTTGGATCCCTGGAGATCGGCCTCGATATTCTAAGCCGTGAAAGGAAGACAAACACTATCGTGGAATGTGACTCCACTCTGGTAATCAACACGATGAAGAGACTCCAAAATGGCACAAGAGTGGGCAAAGTTTAGAGACACTAGTGCTTGGCACACTCCCTGCAAAAAATCCAGGAACATCTGCAAAAGATGAACACAGTGGAGTTGCGCTGAGTACACAGGTTAGCGAATGGCCTGGCATATAGAATCACTAATGAAGGGGTCAACAAGGAAGGATTAGAGTTAGACACCACCTGGACCAACATCCCAAACGGTCAATTCAAAATAGACTGCATACAACTAGTGAAAAAAGATTGTTACAACAACTTAAGTACGGAAGGTCACATCAAGAGGAGCGGTGCAAGGCCAATAGGCGTGCACGGAGAATCCAGGCATAATCTTCATGGCCAACACCCGATTACAAGTGACAATGCGGGATCAAACCACACAAGAGATGGGGGTACAACATCAAGGTCACATCAGTAGGAAAAAGTGCAGGGTTAGTGCAGGGGAAAGTACAAATGGGACTTAGCAGGTCGTGAGTGACGTAGGACAAAAAATGTTACCACACACCAATAGGGTCACACCTCTCCCAAGAACAAGTACGGGGAAGAGCAAAGTTGGTTACACAACGAGCAGGGGAAATGGCCAGCGTAGGGATAACAGATGGATTGTCATGGTCACACATACCGAGACAGAGAAAAAGGATGGGAAGGACCACCTCTACGGGAAGACCATGATTGCAAGGATGAGTTCGCAACAAGAGAATTTCCATAAGAGGCAAATCACTAGGAATAGATGCAGTCGGGAAAAATGCAACAGCAAAAGACAGCACAAAAACAAGGGCCCAAAAAGAAGGAACCCCTGGGTCGATAGGAACAGGAGGAAAATTCAAGGAAAGAGCCGCCACAAGCTAGTCAAGATGGTGTGTATGAAGACAACGCACATCAAAAGAAACACCCAGATGAAAGAAAATCCGATAATCCATAGGAGGATTTCAAGGATGGAGCAAGCGGCCCGAGACGCCAAGGGCACCTTCCAAGCGCTGGTCGAACTAAAAGGAAAAGCAACCATCACCAGGTGGGATAGGGAAATCACTGCTAAGCGCAAGGGCAAATCCTGGGAGGAATTGAACGAGGAAGCAAACTGGATAAAGGACCTAGGGACCACACAGTCCAGGGAAACCCTCTACCATAAGATGATAGAGATGGTATGGCAGACAAAGATGTTAATAGGCAAAGTGAGCACAAAAAAGAAAGCTACCAGCCGGAAGGTAACAAGGACAAAAAAAAATTGCTAAAAGAAATCTCGAGTCACCTTAGCAACCTGGACGCTAGTACAAAACAAATTGCAGAGGACCAGAAGAACCAGAAGGAGAAGCTAGAGTGAATGGCTTCCCAATTCCACTTATACTTGTGCTACGTCCATCATATGGACATCACACCAGCTGATGGGAATGGAGCACCAGCCCGGATCAGGAAGACCCACACGGTGGCCTAGAAGGAGGAGAGAAAGGACAAGGCGAAAGATGGAAAGAAGAATCTCATAGTCCTGGACTAGCGTCGGGTTAGCCAATGATCAATGAATGTTACTGGGTTAGTCTTGATTGTTGTCTTTGTGTTTTTTTATGTTTATGTTATGATTAGCTTGTCAAAAACTGGATATGATGGGACTGGACCGGTCGCCCAATGTGGCGGTGCAACCATACCTCTCTGCTATCTCAAAGAACGCAACTCTGGAACCCTTGGGCTGGTTTTCTTTTTGGCAGACCAGGGAGTTCCTCTTTTTGTATATTAGTCCTTTTTAGTAATACACATACTCACACACTTACAAAAAAAAAAATACATTAAAAAAATTAAATAAACATTAAATGCATTAATAAATACATTACTAAAGTGTGAATACATTAAAATGTTAATAAAGTATTAATATAGTAATAAAAAATACATTAAATTAAATTAAAATTAAAATTAAAATTGTTAAATTATTATCATTACATTCTTATTATTAAATTAATATTATTTAACTTATCTTTTAATTATTATTTTCTTATTATCATAAATTAAACCTTAATACAAATAACCTTAACTTTAATAAAACCATAACCCTTATTTTAATGGGAATAACTCTAACCCTAATCTCACTCTTACCCTAACCCTAATAAGTATTAACAACAATTGAAATGTATAACAAAAATGATAACTTTCCTTTAAATTTTAATGCATTTATACTAAGATTAGTGTTAAGGCATCCTGAACTTGTATTTATATTTATAATATTGTAAAAAACACTATTTACATGTGTAATTTTACTATTTTAAAATATTGTGAAAAACATTTTTTATAATATTGTGAAAACACTATTTTAATGCATTAAAATATTAATAAAGTAATAA